>BQNB010098640.1:0-12335 GCA_026074375.1 Tanacetum coccineum
CTTCTGCTTACTATTCTTCGGAGAATATTGGAGAGAAAGTGGGTGGACTATTTCAATAAAATGGCCTTGCATGCCAAGTTCATGCATGAGAAAAACTAACACAACTAAACCCACGTAGCCATCCATGTATTGTGTCCTATATTATTTTTTTGGTGCAAGGTGAACAAGTATTATTAATTACCAAATTTTTTACAACAAATAGCTGAAAATCAGACATGCCTGAGATTTAGAGAAAAAAAACAGATACAACTTGATGAAACAGTAACAATCCATAAGTCTGTCACCAAAGAAACAGTAATATTTTTTTGTGTCCTATATTATTATAAATAGCATGAGATGGAAGAGAGTTAGGGAGCCTAAACCAACTTCCACATTGTAAACAAAGAATAGAGTCAGTGTGCAATTTTGTTTTAGAGAGAAACTATTAATACAAAGAATCACTTCCCCAAAACATATTGTGTTCTCATCTTCATTTACTAATCTTTCACCCTCTACCCCGGAACAGATTATAAAAGTGTGGTAAAAAAATGAGAAAGGGGTGGTGGTGAGCGTAATTATATTCTTCCAGGTCAACACTCTCGATTCTCACCATCTACTTAAGCCGAACATTGTCGTCATAATTATAACGAGAACCTAAATAAATTAGAAAATAACTAAAATATCTAATTTCTAGTTTATTAATTTTTTCTAATTAAGGATACAAAATGACAGAAAAAAAATGTGGTGTAAAAACATAGGACCGCACAGAGAGCAAAATTTACATTGGCATGTAAACAAAACAAGAGGACAACNGTAGGATTACTTAGTCGTTTTATGCAAGAACCAAGAGAACAACATATGAAGGCCATAAGATAAGTACTATGCTATGTAAAAGGAACAAAGGATTATGGAATCACCTACAAGCATAACGGAGGAAGCAAGATACATGTATTTAACGACAGTAGCTACGGAGGTAACACTCAAGAAGGAAAAGGAACTACCGGCATAATATTCTACTATGGAGAATCACCAATTAGCTGGAGTACACAAAAACAAGCCACAGTAGCACTATCATCATGCGAATCCGAATTCATCGCAGCAACTACAGCAGCGACACAAGCATTATGGCTGAAGAGACTACTAAGCAAGCTCACACATTCACAAGAAGAAAAGATTACAATACAGGTCGACAACAAGTCTGCTATAACACTAATGAAGAACCCCGTATTTCATGGAAGAAGCAAACACATTGACGCGAAGTACCACTTCATTAGAGAATACGTTGAAAGAGAAGACATACAAGTCGAATTCGTGAGCGGAGAATACCAGAAAGCGGACATACTTACAAAAGCACTACTGAAGATTAGATTTCTGACTATGAGACAACTCATCGGACTGAAAGAGCTACCTAGCAGCGTTTGTGATTAGAAGGGAGAATATTGGACCGAAACCTATCAAACCGGGTAATCCCAAACCCGCTAGATAACCCGCAGACAAAAAGGCGGTTACATGGCAGTTAAATAACTGTCATTTGACAGTTATTCTCAAGGGACACATCGGTTCACCAACCGACACAACTTTTAGATTGTACCCTTTCATTTCATATAAATAGAACAAAAAATTGTAAAGACAAAGATGATGACAGATTTTGATTCTTAATAGAAAAACAATTATTTGGTATATTTTGATTGCAAAACTTAGATTTGATCCAAAAAATCTTGGTCTTGCGGCTACTAACTGAGAATGGTATGCTGCTCTGCTTCCAATCATTCAGCTTCTGAGTCCAGTAGCTCTCTACATTAAATACCTTAATATGGTTCCAAATTTATTGAATTGACAACTTAAAGGTCAAGGCTGCATAAAATCTACACAGTGGTGCAATGGTTCCTAGCAGATTTCCAATAAACTGTATTATGAGAATTGCTGTAATTGACCACTTATAATCGGATTTCCAGTCAACTACATACCCATTTGTAATAATATAAATGATAAAAAATAAATGTATAGCAGTACTAGCAACACATATCACCCCAGAAGCAGAGGTAGTTGCAGAGCAAGCAGTGATGAACTGGGGGCTGCCTGTTCCTGCCATGATCCAATGGTTTTTCACATGCTGCTTTAGCTTCTTAACAGTTAATCTTCCTGATTGTTGAAGTTCTATGATACGTGCATGAGAAGACTAAGTCATATTTATTTGTTTCAGAAGGCCACGTATTATAGAGTCATGTATACATGTTCCCATGATTTCCATGTTTTTAGTCATGTTCTCCTAGTGTCTTGGAAGTAGTTGCAATTATTTCCCTTATAAGTACTGTACTACATCATTGAGAAATCAGAGAAGAAAATGAGAAATTAGTTCAGTAAAGTAGTTCTAGTTTAGTTATCGTTTATGGAGAGTGATCATCTCAAATCGATATTATATCATATGTTGTGCTTCCTTGGAACTTTTAGTAAAACCTGACTCTCATCAGTTAAGTGAAAGTCAGGGGACAACACAAAACATCCAATGTCAGTAAAAAGAACACTGTTTTTTTTGTCACACATATGTGAGACACTAAGAAGATTAAACTTTAACTCCTTGACAAAGTAAACATCCTTAAAATCAAGCTTATCAGTCTTAAGAGTACCTTTTCCAGTTATTCTACCTCCTTTAGCTCCTCCCCCAAATGTAACATATCCACCATCAAATTCTTTGAAATAAAAAAGATAGGACATGTTGCCAGTCATGTGCCTTGAGCACCCACTATCCACATAGCCTTGATCATTATTCTGTGGATGTCCCTGCACATACAAATAAAGGAAATTAGTTTCCTTTGGAGACCTAAGCCATTACTGACTTGGATCTGCCTCGTGCATCAATGTAATTATGTCTCTTAAATGTGATTGATGCACTATTGAGTTTGGTATAATTCCTAACCCAATATGCTGAGGTCTTAACAGCATTGACCACATTTTCCCTGACAGTATTAACTACTGCTGGAGTTGGCCTAGCAGTATTAACTGCTTTTGGCCTAGCAGTATTAACTACTTTTCGCCTAGCAGTATTAAAATGTCCTCTAGCAGTATTAACTTTCTGATTAAGATATTTATTAGTTAATGCTGTTTTCTGTTGAATGGGCCTTTTTACAGTTGATAATGCTGGTTTAGATAAACGTGTAATTGGTCTAGCATTATAAACTGTCTGTTTAGGGTGAGCGGTATAAACTGGCCTAGCAGTATTAAGAGATTTAAGGCCATTTCTCATTAAACTGCTCTGGGAACCATGTTTTTGTGAGCACTGGGGTGAGTCTTTCTAGCAGAATAATTGTAATTCACCCTTCTATAGTTGTTCCCAGATACCATCATTTCCCTTTGATGGTAATTGCAAGTAGACTGCACATGATCATAACTACTACACACAAAACACACTTTGTTGTACATGAAAAAATCACTTCCTAGCTGTTGGGATTTATGATTATTCTAATTTCTTTGATTTCCCCTAGGAACTTGTGACCTATACATCTCAGCATACTTAACTGTTTTCCTAACTAGTTTTTCTTGTGACTTTGGTTCAACAAATTCAATTTTAGACACAGTAGGAGACACGGTTTTCTTTTCTAACTTCTCATCAGACACCAACTCCTCAACCAATGAGGTTTTTGAACTTTCCCTAATCTCAACAGAGATATTCCCACTAATAGTCTCACTAGCCTTAGGACCATATCCTGTAAACTCAGGTTGTTGGAACTCCTTTAAACCACAGAAGGACAAATCAGGCATTAGTGGTGAAAATGTCCCTGTTGGAGGAGGTGGAACAGCATGATAACCCAAACCTGTTTTGTTTTTATCAGATATCTGGCTCTCTATCATCTTATCTAGACACTTAGAAGCATCAACAAACTTTTCAATTTTAAATTGATTGGTTTCTTTGTCTAGCCTAAGTTTTTCTAACTCACTTTTAAGCACAGAAATTTCAGCATCTTTAAATGAGTTATCTCTTTTTAAAACAGCAAGTTGATCACTAAAAATAACTTCATTCTTTTTATAAAAGATAAGTTGTTCTTCTACAGATGTTAACCCTCTTTTATAATTAGCTAAATTAAACTCAGATTGATTTATCTCTATTCTTAAGTCATCATATTGCTTTTTGAGTATTTCATAGTTTTTCAAACAATTTGATGAACAAGTTTTATCAGTGTATACCTCAGAGTCTGAAAAAGCCATGAGTGCCATGTTTGTTGGAGCTTCATCTTCAGCCATATAGCTCCAATCAAAACCAACTCCATCAATAGCCACCATTGCTTTTGAAGAAGTGTCTTCCACTTGTACAGTCCTCCTAGAGTTGTCTTGATTCCTGTATCTACTCTCTTGATTCCTAGGACCTCTGCATTCCCTTGCAAAATGACCCATCTTGTGGCAGTTGTAACACTCCACTTTTGACTTATCAAACCCAGCTGTGTCATTTGCATTAATTGTGATCTTCTTCCCAGTCCTTTGAAAGTACCTTCTTGCTCTCAAACTAAGTAAAGCCAGCTGCCACTTTAAATCCATTTCTTCAAGATCATCTTCATGGATTTGCTCCAGGTCTTCATGTAAGAGATGAGACCTACTTGGTTGATCTGCTAAGAATGCGTATACTGTAGCATCACTTAAGCTAGCAATACTAGCTTGAGGGCTAGCAATACTAACCTGAGAACTAGCAGTACTAACTCCAAAGGCAGTATTTGCATCATTTATACTGTCAGGAGTTGATACAAAGGCCATATTTAGAGAACTTGAGCTTGAGGCAGAGATTGTAATCCTTTTAACTTCTTGTTCAACAATATTGAAATTGTTGTAAAGATCATCAAAACTCATTGAGTCAAGATCTGGTTTATTCCTCCAGACCACAACATGAGTATTCCATTCAGTAGGCAGACTTCTCAAGAACTTCATATTGAGATCTTCTTATGAGATATTCTCACCCAAGATAGCAAGCTGACTTACAATCTTCTGAAGCCTATTGAAGATTGAATCAAGAGACTCTGTGCTTGGAGCATTGAAGTTCTCATACATTTGTTTCAGTAGGGTCTTCTGTGTCTTCTTTGTGGCATCATTACCACCAAATCTTGTTTGTATAGCTTCAAACAAAGTTTTAGCATCCCTGTATTGATTGAATGTCAGAAGATGTTCATTAGGGAGTGCCATTAATAACATGCTTCTGGCTTTCACATCATTCTTCTTCTGAAGCTTCTCTTCAGTAGTAGCAGGAGCTGTTTGTACTACAGTTGATGCACCAGCAGCATCAATTTGAACTTTTGGGTGGAATGAGTTTCCACTCTCTATGATTTCCCATAGAGCATAATCTTGTACCTGAAAGTATTGTTCAATTCTGAGCCTCCACATCTCATATTCGCCTTGCTTTAGAAGGGGAAACTTTGCAGTGGTAGTAGTCTGTGCAGTTTCCAGATCCATCTCTTTGTTTGTGAGAATAATCGAGTTCTTCTAGATCAAAGTTTCAGAACCACAAGCTCTAATACCACTTGTTGATCCCAAATCTAGATCAATTCTTTAGCTTGTAAAGAGTATGTTAACTTGGATAAATTCAAACTAACAATTGTTGAAACTTTGGATATACCAGAGAGTATGCGAAATCTACTCTTTGATATTTAGAAGAATATATCAATCAATGAAACAGTAACAATGAACTTGAACAATCGAATAACCAAAAGCTCCAATATTATTATGAATAATACGATCACTCTTAATAGTGATAAGGTTTACAACCTTAAAGCTATCAACGACTAACTCTGGGAATTCTATGTGAATTGTATATATAAGCCAATAACCTAGGATCTCCTTTTATACACACAAGGAGTCCTTTACAAGATAACCTTTGGCCTTTTACATTCATAACTGATACATATCTTAATAACATACAAGATAAACATTGAATGCGTCTTTCACTCTTCAGTTGTCTTTATCTTTCAACAGCAGTTACCAGCAGCCTTATCTCTTCTAGCAGTGTTAAGTTAGTACTAGCAGTACTAACTTTTCCTCTAGCAGTACTAACTCCAGTTAGTACTGGTAGTGCAAATCATCAGCAGTACAAACTGTTGTCTTGTTGACTTGGCAGTATTAAGTCTATAGATGTTTAATTCCCAACAAGCGTGAATGTTATAGATAGATCTATCTGGGAATAATTATCCCTATCCAGGTAAGCAAGCACTTACTTGATTCTGTTGTCGATGAACGAACGGATATATATCATGTCGGAAATTTTTTGAGGTGTCTTGGTCAGAAATCTGTAGGGCAGTATCATCACTTGCATATTATGTGTATCTCTTAATTTAACATCAGGTGTCATGAGCTTATCGCAACGTAAATACTTTTAATGTGATATTGTATTCGTTATAATAGTCACATCACTTTTAAAATCTTGTGGTCCAACCTTATATCAATTCAAACTTATGAATTCATCAACTTTATGTTGACTGTTTATAGCTTTTGTTTTTTCAGGTTGCTTAGCTGGATGTTCTTGTGTGCTATTTGATGTTTGATGCATTGTTGGATGTTCTTTCAAGAATATTTAACTTTTATCTTCAGAACCTCATTGTCTTTATACCTTCCGATGTAACTATTTTTCAGTTTATGAAGATTATTGTAAGACTTATTTTTGATTTATAACACAATAGCAACGAGTTATGTTTTATTCAAACGTCATATAGTGGTTCATTCACTTGATTTTGTGGATGTAATGCCCAATGACGTCACGACCTACCGGACATGTATTCCGTCCAGGCACCGTTGGGGGGTTGTGACAGATTGGTATCCAGCTGACAAGGGTTTTAGTGAACTAGGGTAGTTTACTAATAGGTTGGTCTGTTTTCTGACCAGTTGTTTGTGATTCCTATGTGCTCTTTATCGTGATTATATTATTTATATTATGATATATATATATAGATTTTACACACATATATAAGTATAATGAATATATCATATTGCCAGATTTACCATTAGTTAGAATTTTTGTCATATTATATTTTGCATTTTATTTCCCGACACTACATGCACTTGGCATGGTTTCATATAAAGAGATTTATATAAACTTTTGCTTATGCAGGTTATGGCAGCTCCTATTATCTTTATTTCTTTGGATTCTTTTGAGGAGAGATTGGGTTCTCATGTCTCTCGAGTGATTCTTTTTGGCGCTATTCATGCTGTTATCCCTATTATCCCCGAGATTTCTTCAGAGACTCATGTTATTTCACCTGTTGCTCCTGTGATTGAGACGACTATCGTCGCTCCATCTACTGGATTGTGTGACTTGGTTCCATATTCAGATTCTGATTCAGATTCACCTGATGATATACCTTCGCAAGAGTATATTTCTTCGCTACCAGCTATTTCTCCTTTTGTAAGCACTGATTCTTCAGAGACTTCTCGTGATTCTTCGGATGGACCACCATCTCAGGACCCGTATGAGTTTGTTGTTGCTCGTTGGAGGAGCAAGGTAGCATCGCGTCCATCACCATCATCTGAGTTTTCCATTGCTCCTGGTGCTGCCCCATTCGGGATTCGTCGACGGACAGCGATTTTTATCTGACCCGAGGAGGCTATTCCTTTTGGTCGACCTTACCGCACCCACCCAAATGGGCCGCGTAAGTTGGTGACTACAAGGAAGAGAGTTGGACCTATTCCTGCTCGCAGACTTGCATGGAGACGAGTATCTCATCATTTATCGGATCGTCATTCTTCACCAGACTTTACTTCAGACTCATCTTCTTCTAATTCATCATTTGAGAGATCATTACATTCATCTTCACCTTCTGCTGGACCATCTCGCAAGAGATGCAGGTCCCTTACTGATTCGGTACCATCATCTGCACCAGTTTTAGAATCGTTAGCTCCTACCCGTGCTGATCTTTTACCACATCGCAAGAGGTTCTGAGATTCATATTCACCCGAGGATAGTATGGAGGAGGATACTGAGGTTGGTACTGCACAGACTGAGGTTAGCATGGATTTGGGTATTGGTTATGGGATTGATGTTGGAGTTCATGTCGAGGTTGACCCTAGTGGTATTAGGGAGGACACGAAGGAGTTTGAGGCAGAGACTAGTGTTGGAGACACGGTAGAGTTGGGTACTGACCTAGTGTCTGTGCCGGTAGTTGATGAGGAGATCGTTGAGCCTGCTGGAGAGGGTTCTCCCGATTCATCTGGCACTGCAGATGGCATTGTTAGGTCATTCGAGGATATGCCGATTGACTTGGATGATGTTGTACGTGACTTTTACCATCATATGTCTGAGGTTCGTATTGATAGGATTGTTGAGATCGAGACTGTTCAGAGACAGTTGGAGGCCGATCAGTTGATAGCTAGTGGAGAGAGAGCTAGTATGGTTGAGAGGATTGAGAGTTTGAGGTTGGAGAACCTCAAGGTTCGAGCTTTGTTGGGTATTGAGAGAGATAGTGTTGATAGTCTTCGTTTTCACATGTCCCGTTCTCAGGAGGAGTTCTGTCAGATTCGTAGGGATCGTGATGATGTTAGGAGGAGGTTTAGGATATTAGAGTCATTTGTTGAGAGGCATTTCGGATTTGAGACAGTTGGAGGCTGGTTAGTTGATGGCTAGCTGAGAGAGAGCTAGTTTGATTGATAGGATTAGGAGGTTGGGACTAGAGAACCTAAAGGTTTGAACTTTGTTGTGTATCGAGATAGATCAGGTTGACAGTCTTTGTCATCACATGGCACTTTCCTAGGAGGAATTTCATCAAATTCGTAAGGATCGTGATGATGCTCGGAGGAGACTTGGGATATTGGAGTCGTTTGTTGAGAGGCGTTTAGGATTTCGCCCTTAGTTTGGTAGTACCATGGTTATGTAGGACTTTAGACTGATGGGTATGTCTAGATGTTAGTAGTAGAAATATTGTAAATCAAGTACCCCCTCACGGGTTGATTTGTAAACAGATTCCGATTTCTTAATATATATATGAGATCGTTATTCTACTATTCCATTGTGTGTTCACTTAATATGATTATTGGTTATTTATTCGTTCTGGCAAAACGTGTTGTTATTATATTTTATTTCATATTATGTATTTAATTCTCATTATAAGTCACCATATATCGTTTCAAACTTCATCATGTACTATGTCTTGTGTTTAGGACATGACTATCACACATTTCGGAATGACCCCTGAAGCAATCGAAGAGCTCATTGCCCAACGAGTGGCTGAGGCATTGGCTAACTATGAGGCAACCGGTGCTACTAAAGCTCTTGAGGCTGAAAGTCAAAGCCAAAATGGCAATGACGGCGATAATGGAAATGGTGGAAATGGGAATGGAAATCATGGAGATGAAGGAAACAACGAAAATGGAAATCCAAATGAGAATGGTAGAGGTGCTATGCCAGTTGCCCGTGTGTATACCTATCAAGACTTTATGAAGTATCAACCGCTCAACTTTAAAGGGACTAAAGGAGTTATAGGTTTGACAAGATGGTTTGAGAAGATGAAAACAGTGTTCCATATCAGCAATTGTCCATAAGTGTATCAAGTTAAGTATGCCACTTGCACTTTGCTAGATAGTGCATTAACTTTTTATTATGTCATCATGTGTTCATCTTTGATATGATATTATTTTCTCGTTCCGGCAAAACGTGTTGATATTATATTTTTGTCTTATATTATGAATCTAAATTCTTGTCATAATAACCGTATGTCGTTTTGAATCTCATCATGTGTTATGTCTTGTGTCTAGGACATGACTATCACGCGTTCTGGAATGACCCCCGAAGCAATCGAAGAGCTCATTACCCAGCGAGTGGCTGAGGAATTCGCTAACTATAAGGCAACTCGTGCTGCAAATCTCGAGGTGGAAGGTCAAAGCCAAAATGGCGATGACGATGACAATGGAAATGGTGGAAATAGGAATGGAAACCATGGAAATGGAGGAAACAATGGAGATGGAAATCCAAATGGAAATGGTAGAGGTGTTATGCCAGTTGCTCGTATGTGTACCTACCAAGACTTTGTGAAGTGTCAACCGCTCAACTTCAAAGGGACTGAAGGAGTAGTCGGTTTGAAAAGATGGATGGAGAAAATGGAAACCGTTTCCACATCAGTAATTGTCCAGAAGTGTATCAAGTTAAGTACGCCATACGCACCTTGCTAGATAGTGTATTAGTAATTGTAAGTCTGTTGTTCTTGCGGCAGTTAATCAGAGAGCCCCGGTGGCAAATCAAAGGATTGTCACGTGTTTTGAATGTGGAAGGCAAGGGCATTACAGGAATGATTGCCCCAAACTAAAGACTCAGCACCGTAGAAATAAGCCTGTTATTCCTGAAGCTAGAGGAAAGGCTTATGATATTGGTGGAGGAGATGCAAACCCGGGATCCAACGTTGTCACGGGTACGTTTCTTCTCAACAACCATTATGCTTATGTATTATTTGATTCGGGTGCTGATCGAAGTTTCGTGTCAACTACTTTTAGTGCCTTGCTTGATATAATCCCCGATACCTTAGACTTTAGTTATGCTATCAAATTAGCCTACAGAAGGATTGCCGAAACAAATACTGTGCTTAGAGGCTGTACCATAGGATTATTAGGTCATCCGTTCAACATTGATTTAATGACCGTAGAGCTAGGTAGTTTCGACGTCATCATCGGTATGGATTGGTTGGCGAACAATCATGCGGTGATTGTCTGTGACGAGAAGATAGTACGTGTTCCTGACGGAAATGAAGTTCTGATCGTTCAAGGAGACAGGAGTGATAAGGGGAAGAAATTGACGTTGAGTATCATATCGTGTTTGAAGACTCAGAAGTATATGGAAACGAACCGAAGAACTTGAGACGGTTTTTGGTTCCACATTTTTCTTATTTCAGCTTTCGGTTCCTTCGGTTCTGATTTCAGTTCCGGTTCAGTCCGATTACGTTACGAGAAATGCTAGATCCACAAATGTTTAAAAAAATCACAAAATGACTTGTCATCTAATAATATACATGACTTGTCATCTAATAACATTCACAAATGTTTTACATGACTTGTCTTCTTTTTAAATTCTCTTTCTTATATAGATTTAATAATATACATGACATGGGCTTATGACATTTAGCTTTGGATTTACTCATTGCCTTTTTCAATCCCAGCCCACTAAAGATTATAAATTTAAACACACCCACGTACTTGTCATTTTATTAATTATTCCAAACAAGCCGGATTGCCGCGCGTTGCTGCGGGCCGTTAATTTTTTTCGCGTTGTTGCGGGTCATTTATTTTTGTTTTTGTTTTTTTTTTTATTTTGTGCGGGTTTATTTTTTCGGTCTCATGTTTAATAGTCTATATTTGTTTTCCTTATATGAGCATATGTGTTGGGCTTTATGATTAAAGGTTTCGTTTTTTGGGTAAATGGTTTTTTTTTCAAATATAATTTTAAGGGATAATGCAATATAAAGATGTACGTTTGTGACCTTGTCAATTATTTTAAAGTTATGAGGTATCAAAAATGTTTGTGCGGGTATTTTTTTTATCTGAATAAATCGGTATTTTTGTAACATTTTTTTTCCATATTTTGTGTGAACAATTTTTTTTTAAATTAGGCCGGCCCAAAGTTGAAGCCCAATAAACTGGGCCAAAGTGTGAGCCTAACTTCTTCTTTTTTTGCGTGGGGTTTTTTTTTTCTTATGTTTTATTTTTTCGGTCTCATGTTTAATAGTTTGTTTTTTATTTATATGAGCTTATTTGTTGGGCCTCATGTTTAAAGGTTTGTTTTTTTTTTAATGTAATTTTATGAGATTTTGGTAAATATGTGTTAAGCGTAATTGCCCGCGCGTTGATGTAGGGCGTTAATTTTTTTTTTTTTTTTTTGTGCGGGTTTATTTTCCTGGTCTCATGTTTAATAGTTTGTTTTTTTATATGAGCTTATGTGTTGGCCGTCATATCGTGGTATTTTTTTATCTGAATAAATTAGTATTTTTGTAATTTTTTTCCTATTTTGTGCCGAGCAAATTTTTTTTTTATTATTTTGTGCGGGTTTATTTTTTCGGTCTCATGTTTAATAGTTTGTTTTTTTATATGGGTTTATGTCTTGGGCCTCATGTCGCGGATATTTTTTGATCTGAATAACTAAGTACTTTTGTAATTTTTTTTCTTTATTTTGTGCCAAGCAATATATTTTTTTTAAGTTGACTAGTTAAAGAAAAAGAAAAAAAATGTTTAATGGGCCGGCCCAAAGTGAGAGCCCAATGGGCCGAGCACTGTAGCAATAGAGAAGGAATTCCTTCTCTATTGAGTATATAGATAATGTTTTGAAACAAGTTAGGTTCACCCGCGCTCCGCTGCGGGATGTTTAGCGGCCGGTGTTTTTGGTTGGACGTGTTAGAAGGTATATTTTTGTA
>BQNB010098641.1:0-18740 GCA_026074375.1 Tanacetum coccineum
GACAAAATTTCAGATTACAATACTTGAGAAGACAAATTACAAGAGCTAAATTGTTGAAAGAAAATTACATTAAAAAAAACTACATAAGCTAAATTAAGCTAAAAATTACAAGAGAGAAAAAAAAATTTGTTTGTGTGTTAGAGGTGAGGCCTATTTATAAGCTGTTGAGGAAGATTCTAGGCTTGAGCTCCTCTGCACGCTCCTTTTCATCTGAGCCACCCAATCAAGCAATCATTGAATCACCCTTTTGAGCCGTTAGATCATTTGTGTGTAATAGAGGATTACCAGCGTGTCATTCTTTGATGTGACATGTTGTGCTTCTTTTGTGAGTAGATTAGCATAAAAACCCATCACTATGTGTGCTTTCACCATTGCTGACGCGTGACTTGAGCTTGAGTGACCAATGATTGCCTCTTGATTTGACTGATTTAACCCTTCCATTGTTCTTGTGAGCTTATGAATTAACTTCCGTACCCCTTAATTTTTATTTGCCCTTTGATAATGACAGCTTGGTGAAATGAAAACGAAGATGAATAGTGTTTGGGTTTATTGGCGCCCAAATTTCGTTTTAACTGAAATAGGTAAAAAATCGTTTGAACTTTGGCAATATTGCAAAACTAGCCCTTGTCTTTCTTTATCAATAATGTAGTGTAAATAGAACTTTGAAAAATAGCACTTTTGGTCCTTGTGGTTTATAAAAAGAGTATTGGGCCATGTAAATGGGCTTTTAGATTGGGCTTTTGGTTTAAATGGTATCCGGGTAGGGTTTTTAAGACTTTTTAAGGCCCATTAAGGTTCCAAGGGCCCAATAAGAGGTGAGGGGTTATTTTTGGACTTTTGTGAAACTTGGAGGGTAAAAATGGAATATTTTTAGGTTTTGTCTTTTATTGGTTGACTTTTTGTTGACCATGTTGACTGGATTTGACTGCGGGTTTGACTTTTCTGGCTTCGGCTTTGATTCTTTGGCTTCTTTTTGTACTCTTTTGATTCTCGTGTCCGTGCTTGCCCGTTTTTGACTATTTTCTTGTGATTTTTGATATATCCGTACCTGCACACACAAAACACAAATACAAGCATATTGTTGCCATTTTTGGTCTGTTTTAGGTTTAATTGGGTTATTTTAGGTACAAACGGATATGTGTATTTTACACTTATCATAGTGCGCTAGGTAATGTAACTAGTGATTTTTATAAAAGTCATGCTGAAATTTTTTAAAATTTTGACCATTTTTAAGCAATTTGCATGTTATTTTGTAAAAAAGAAGACAAGTACGTTCTAATTCTCCATCCCCCTACTTAAATTATACAACGTCCTCGTTGTATAGATAAAACAATTAAATAATAAGGGAAAATAGAATTAGAACGGAAAACTCCCTGATGTTTTGCTCGTGATAATTCTCCATGATGAGTTCTTGAGCAAAAAGTGTCTTTACTAGGGCTTCAGAATGCCCGGATGAGTTCAACACAAGTCTTTTTCAGCATATACCATATCATAGTTTTAGCAAGGTCCTGTAAAAGGTTAGAAGACAAGTGCAAATTCTATCTCGCTACAATGGTACGAGAAAACAATTAAACACACAACTGTACAGGGGTCAATACGCCGTATCCCAAACCCTAGGATACGTCGTATTGTTCCTGTAGAAACAATTATATTACTGGAAATTAAATATTAAGTTTTAAAAACTGATAACGTCCAGACATGCATACGCAGTATTCAAAGGGGTTCGATACGCCGTATAGAGTGTCTAGGGAGACAGACTTGTGCAACAAATAATTAAAATGTGAAAAACAACTAAAATGATCGGGTTGTCTCCCGAGAAGCACTTTTGTTTCAGCTGGTCTTTAAGTTCGACCTTTTTTCCTTCTATTTAATCCCATCCTTATAAAACAACTTGGGGTAGAACGGGATGCCAAATGACACATACAAATTCTTAATTAGAAAAATGAATGGCATCCCTTTGTTAAGATAATTATAGATCATGATATTAAACATTTAGATTCTTGATAAAAGTTTCAGTTTTGAAAAATTTATTAGATGTATCATGACTTGTTTCCAAAAGCTTATTTGACCCTTGTGTATCAACATTTATTACATTAGGTAATGGTATGGCAGACATATCCCCCGAAGGTTGCTCAATATCAATTTCATCAATATCATTGTCCTTATCTAATTTTAAGTCATCGGGATAGATTACGTTGAAAGGAAATAGATCATTAAAGTATAAAATGTTTTGTTCTTATTCATCACATTCGGACAATGATGTTTCATTTTTTAAATTAAGTTCATCGACATGTTGAGGACTTACAGTAGGTTAAGTTAAGACATCTGATTTAGATGTTAGAGCATCATTGTAAACAATGGCTGAAAATTCATTCTCAAAATCTTTAAAGAAGTCTAAATCATTAGAATAACTGATCTCAGGATCGGGTGTAAAAAACAAAGGCATATTGACTTTATCATTATCATTTTCAGAATTCGTTTTCAAATCGCTGACAGAAATTATTTTATAGGAAAATGAATTTTCGTCATAAATTACCATGTAATCTTCATCGTCGGATTCGTCAAACGATATTCTAAAGTCAATTTTATTGTCGTTAAGAGGACTTACCATGGGTTCACAGGAGAGTGCTGCATCAAACGTATCATCAAAGACTATAGCTGGGAATTCAGATTCGAAGTTGGTGAAGCAATCTTCCTCATCCTCATAATATTTTACCTTACCGTATGTGGCAGTTTGCCAATTGAACGTTCGACCAGCCCTTTGAGCTTTTTTCTCTTGAAGTCTGATGTATTCCTTCATAGTGATGTTGGGGTCGTCCATTATACCTATAATAAATTATCTAGGAAAGAAAACTGTCAAATAGCTTAATACGCCATATTCAGTAAACTGAATACGCCGTATTGATGATAGAGTCGAATACACTGCATTGATTTGAAAAAATTTATATGCCGTATCCAACAAGATGAATACGCCGTATTGAGTATTCGACTCAGAATGTTACAGCAAGCTGTAACAATGCACACAAACACACAATATGCAAAATATACAATGCAGGAAATTAAACACGCAAACAAGCACACAAATATGCAATTTAAACTAAACTAAAACACTAATAAATAAGAATTAAACAATTTCACTCCCTGGCAACGGCGCCAAAAACCAGATGTGCTGTCGTGTAGGGTCAATTATTTGATTATCAAGTTTTAAATTTATATTTAGCCGACAAACCAGTCAATATCCCTAGAAACAACCCTTTAACGTAGTGTACCCGATCAGAGTGAGTTTCATGGTAGATTGGTGTCGAACACTAAGAGCGAGGTTGTTAACCTTATAATCTATCAGTATTTTAATTACTCTAGTTATGTTAATTCTAATTACTTGTTAAACCTATGCTATATACGCTTCTAACAGATATGGGGGGTTTTCAGCCTGAGAGACTGGCACAGGTTTAGTGGTAACAAATATCAATTCAATCATACAATATCAACGCAAAAAGAAGAAGATACAGAACATAAAAAACTGTACCAGCCAAATGATAAAAACTGTATTAGCAATTTAAATCCAGATTCAGTGTTAATTTGTATTGTTTTAAGTGCAAATGATTTACTTATCTCGAAGCCGGCATATCATTCTTTAAACTTAGGCGTGACATCTTCTAAACCTAGACATGATTTACTCCAGTCAAAATATAACGCATACCGCATAAAGCATCATTTAGTTTATAAAAATCTATCTTAGGGAATCAAATCACTCTCCCACCTCACCAAAGCACGGTGATTGTATAAAACCTAGCCAATTCGGACTTTACCCACTTATTGCTTGATGGTGTTTTATATACTGGTAGTCCACTATTCGAGTCTTTACCAATTAATTAAGAATAGATTGATGAAACAATATAGGATACCTACCGATCCAGCTAATCCCATAATTCAAAGGTACATATAGAACGTTATTTGTGATCCGTATAGTCAGTAATATAAACACGATATGAGACAATCCCAGTAATAGATTACTTTTTGTATCGCTAACTCAGTGAATGAAAGGTCGCATATTCCAAGCACATAGACAAGTATTAGTGAAAACATAATTAAACAATCAACGATTTAATTAAGAATCTACTTTTAAAACAACCAAACATTAAACTTTCATTAATATCGGCATAATACCCCGAGGGTATTAGCCTACAATCATTGTAATTATAGCATAGCGTAATCAAACAATTAAACACAACAATTAAAGAGTAAAATTACATGAGGTCTCTATGGATTCGTGATCGATGCTTGACTTGATGGTTCCTTTCTTTTCTTTCAAAATTCAACTTTTGTCAAATATGGTATAAGGAATATATTATTTCACACCAAAACTGTTTTTGAGTCCTTCTATTTATAACCTCTAAAAAATGATGGATACGCTGTATTGGGATAGGCCAATACGGCGTATTAGGGTATATCCCTTGGAGTGCGCGCAAAGTTTAAGATCATAAAAAAAAAAAAAAAAAAAAAAAAAAAAATAAAAAAAAACAGAATAATATACATCCAAATAAATATTTTCGTATCTCTAACAGTATCTTCATGGATACGCGTAAGGCAGAAGGTGATACCGAATTGGGAATTGTAAATACGTGAATTTTCTTGTGAAGACTTGGCGTTGATACGCCGTGTCTATTTTCCAAGATAGGCGTATTGGTCAAAATGTTGGGTAATCTTCAAATGTCTTTGTTTTTGCTCCAAATATGCGCCTTTAGCATGTCTTACAAAATTACCCTCAATTACTGCAAATAACACTTTTAAACAATTAAGTACACATTCTTGCCATAATTATACAAAAGTGGTTAACTTATTCGGGATAAATGATGGTATAAATGTGACGTTATTTGATGTCATCAACTACGCTCCTGTTTTTGTCTTTTTGTGGGAAATGTTGTATCTGTTATGGAACCTTCCATTTTGGGAGGAAATTTTAAATTTCAAATTCAAGTTTTAAATAAAACTTTTATTTTAATTAGAAAATATTTTTTATAATTATTTTTGTGAAATACTTTTTTAAAAATGTGATGGTTAAGAGAAAAATATTTTCTTGATCACTAATCATGCTTAATGATTTGTTTGTCCATACCTTAAGTGATTATTAATCTTAGAAATGGAATTTACTATTAATAGTTTATAAACATTTGTTTTTATCGTAAACGTTTTTATATTTTGTTATTATCAAAACATTGAGAGGTCGAAAATATAAATAATGTTTTTAGACATTATTTGTATTAACAATCCTCCTCCTTTTGATGATGACAAAATATGAACTCATTTGTATAAAATTAAAGGTTTCAAATTATTAATGAGTTTTCATTCCATTTCTCCCCCTTTTGTCGAATTCAAAAAGGATGATCGTCGAATTATTGTAGAAAGAAAGAAGTCGACGATATCAAGACTCCCCTTGATGTATGTTCTTCATGCAAGTTAAATCAAGACTCCCCCTTGATGTATGCCCTTCATGCAAGTTAAATCATAAAGTGGCTTCTTCATTCAAGATAAATCATATAAGTGGCTTTCATGCAAGGTTAATCATAAGCTCATACAGAAGCATACTACGATGTCAAAATAAAATAGAGCTAAAGACTTAACAAAGAAGGACATTCATTCATCTACATTACACTACAATATAAACATACTACATAAGGTAGATAAAGTTAATCATGACATAAATCCTAGATGATCCTTGATTCATATGAAATGACTTTGAGCAAAAGGGTTAGGGTGACCAATTATGAGGTGATATGACCTAGTTTTCAAGGGTGAGGTGGAGAGAGTGAATTCATGTGAGGTGAGTAAGAAACTCAATGTGAGCAATATTAGTTCATCACAATCCCTATAGAGAAAAGATAAGATTGCGGTTGTGAAAGCAATAAAGATAAGTTGACCCATGATAGTCAAATACGTTATGAAGTAAATGGGATAACCCATGAGAGGTGGTTGAGGTGGTGATTTGTGGTGAAAGGTGATGATAGAGTATCAGAGTGATCTATAGGAGTGATATGTGACAAAAGAAAGTTGAGATAGCCAAAAGAAGTAATAACTTTGAAGTGGTTGAGGGTTTGAAGGTCTAGGAGGAACATCTAAGATGTTGTCAAGCAAAGAGTTCAAAGGTTGAGGAGAAGTTGGTTCATTTGATGATGGTGGTGAAATTTGAAGTTTTGATTGAAAAGAAGAAGATGTGTTCTCTTGGCCTCGTGAGGTTTGATTGGTGATGGCGGTTTTTTGATGTGCATTTGGAGGAGTTCGAGATGAAGAAGTTGTTGTAGGAGAAGTTGTTTTTTTGTGTGGTGGTTGACATCTTCATCACTAGAAATGTATAAACAGATAGTTGTCTAGGAGGGAAAATTTATGGTTAGATTGATTTCTTGGAAGGATAGAAGAAGAAGCTTGAGTGGAAAATTCATGGTAGGATGGTTTGAAAAAGATGAAGATGATAAGAAGAGCGGAAAGGATGGCTTATTTAATTAGGAGCACAGGATTAAGTGTAAAGCATGAGGAATACAATGATTATATTCCAAAAGTGGTTTAGCAAAATGCAGGAAGTTTAGCTGGGCCTAGAGAAGAGAATAGTCAACTGCACAGAAAATCAGGTAGTTACAGTAAAACTTCCATGACTCTGATGGCGGTCCCATAATTACATGGTGGTCCCAGATATATTAGGGGGCCGCCCAGTATTTATGAGGGCCGTTTTCTGGAAGAGCAAAATTTTCTAGTTTTTAAAATTTTGTAAAACATGTCTAGAAAAAGTTTCCTAAAGATACCCTTTTGTAGTCAATCGTATTTTACCAGGGATCATCTAATATCTAACAATCACATTCACAAGATTAACTATTCTAAATTCTATTAAGGAGACACATATAGGTATATGAACTAAGAGATAATCAATCATGATATAAGTAACCATATTGTATCAAGGTGCATGCAAACAAGGGTTTAGGATGATAAAAATGAAATGATCATCCAAGGCAAGTTATATTACCCGTACTACATTCTAAGTTAATACTAAATAGAATAGGTTTAAGTACATAATCATAATAAGGTAGTAAATAAGATTAATAATGTTTTATAGCAATTTTCCAAATTGCTCACTTCTTCATGTTCTTCTATAAGTTTTTAAGGCCTTTCTCAATTGACCTTAATCCACCACGATACTCGTCTCGAATTTGAACTTGACGGTTAATGATTTCGGTTTGGCGGGTATAAAATGGTTCCATGTGAGGGTCAATGTTAGGTAGGTTTTGAAAGACTTGAGGAATATCGTTTTTTAAAGAGTTAACAAAGAGAATAGGGGAAGGAGTGCTTGCACGCGAGGTCCCTTATCCATTCCCATCATCATCATCGTTAAGATGAGTAGAGGATGGTTGATCGAAGGAGAAGGAAGAAGAAGTGGAGTGACAACCTCTTCTTGTGCCACGGTCCTTTCTAGTATTTCACTCTTGATGAGCGGTAAGAGGATTCATGACATGATCGTACAAGACATAGAACTCGTTTGACAACTCAAGAATATCATTCATGACGAATTTAAACAAATGGGTTAATAGCATACCATAGGGTAGAATTAACCTAGATTGTTTAGTGACCCACTCCATTCGTTTAGCCATATAATAGGCAAGATTGAACTTATGGAGTGGAGATTTTAATGCAATAAAGAATATGACAAAGATACACGAAGACATGATCCCGATGACCTCATAAACAAATGACATTTTTATGAATGATATCAACCTATGGTTTCATATGAGGTTGAATTTCGCAGGTTAAAATTTCATTTTTTATCTACGACAACGGCTTTCTTGTTTTTGGTACGAGTGACTTGACCTTGTCGAGGGACTTAAATAAGAGACTTGATGAAATTTGGTGAGGGAGGAGTGGTTTTGTAACGACCTTTACTTGGAGTACTTATTAACAAGTAGTCGAGTAACCACATGTCGGTATGTGACACTTGACCTTTGAAAGGGATTTTTAAAATTTGACCGAATTCCTCGAGAGTGAGAGAGAATGACTTACTTTGTATGACAAAGTTGACCACAAAATGACCCTCGGAGTTATAGTCAAATGTGAGTTAACTATAAAACTTGAGAACAAAACGAGGAACAATTTGTTCGTTTATGTTCAACAAATAATCAAAACCAATTAATCCAAACTTAGCACGGATACGACTCATGTTTTCAAAATTTTAACTCACAACCCTGTCCTCATGAAAGTACCATTTTTAATGCTTGCAATGGTATTTCTTAATGGTCGATTGAATTCATTTGATATGAGTGGAATGTAGTTACGGGTATTTTGGTGATCTAATCTGGTGATTCGAGGCATTGTCACCTAAAATAAAAAAATAGGGTCATGTTTTATAGTCTTTTACTTGTAACATTTTATTCATAACGTTTCTAGTGTGTGCCTAAATGTGATAAATGTGGAGTAACGATTAACTCGACCTAAAAATAAAATCCTAAGAGTTAACCTAAACGCTTCTTAATTTGATTTTGCTCATCCAAACATGTTAAAATATACATATGAATTATGTATGTCGACCTTTGTTCATGAGATCATTATGCATGTTTAAAAACATTTTTAAGTTGTATTAACAATGCATAACAACAATTTTATTATGTTCCTAACGTGAGTGATTTGAAAATAAAATTAGGGTTTTGGTTTGAAATCAATTTTTCGACAAACTCACTAGTGTATGTAAATCCTATGGCTAAGGGAAGCATATTAGTTATACATTATATTCTAGTAGTCCTAATTTGTACAAAATTAAAAAAAATGAAAAATCCCAAATTTTAATTTTTGTGTTCATCATGAATCCTAGACTCAAATTGAAAGAAAATAAATGAAATGACTTACAATTGATGATCTTTGTGATGTTAGGAATGATTATTAGTGATGTTTAGTGTTTTGGTGGTTGATTTTGAGTTATGGTGGTTTTGGTTTAGTGTTCGTCGCACCAGCAGGAAGAAGGGGGTATTTTTGATTTTCAGTTTTGAAAATTTTGATTAAGTGTGAAAATTTAGTGTCTGCTGGTGGCGGTACCATATCGATTAGGGGGCCGCCTGAAAATGGTTTGGGGCCGCCTGAGATATGGGGTTGCCCGTATTATATGGGATAGTTGCCCGTATTATAGATTTTTTTTTTGACTTTTAAATTTTGACTACGACTCATCTCTATGACATGAGTGACTAAGTAAATTTGCATTTTTTCGCAAGTTAAAAAATATTATAACAAGCTTCGCGAGAAAGTTTGTTAAATGTCACGCACACGGAATGGAACGCGGACTAGACTCAAAGACTAGAAGAACAAAGAGAAGCGGACAAACAAGATATAGGAAATGTGTTCCATCATTTCCAAAACAAGACGAAGATATTAAACATTCACGTTTAAGGGGTATCTCTCTGTAAGAAGTCAGCGATGTGTCGACGGACGCAGACACTTCTTTCCTATAAACCATTCGTGTTTTAGGTTTCATTATACAGACGTCCTATTTTCACTATTTATGTTTTAGTCTTGTACGCGTTGGCTTGTAATTTTTAATCGTTAAGAGTTAAATCGCGTAAGCTAAAAATTATCATGTCACGTAAACAGGGCAGTCAAGCAATTAAATGTTTTCGTCAAGCTAATGTAGATAATTATTTTATAAGATAATTATTAACTTTGTACATTTTACATTTATGGTTAACGTAAAGTATGTTACGTTTTCTGCGATAAAATATAACGTTTAAGGCATCCCCGGGAACCACCATAACTTTCTAACACTTCAACAAATACCATTATTACACACACCCAATATCCCATACAAGTTTTATAAAATTCACCATCGCTAACATTGTTATCACAACCTACACCCTCCTTAACAAAAATAAAAAAATACACTACACTACCCGTACATTTCATAAATGACACAGATACTAGCAACCCGCAAAAAAAACTTCCACTACTGCTTATAATATGCCTTTACAATTATTTTTAGTGCAAGTACCTTACAAGAGCCTAAACTGACCCTATGATATTTGACTAAATGAACCCTCAACAAACTAAAAACGCACTTTGGCCTTTATCCGCTTAACCCACGGCAACAACAACGAAATATTAGGGGTCACAAGGAGCACACATCTAACACCTGAAAAACTTTAAACAAATCGTCTCATTGATTCTAAGAGGTCGAATTCCTAGGTTTGACCATAAACTTCCATGTTGTACTCAATTTTCCTAAAGACGTTGCCAGAGAAGTATGTGGACTAGTCTAGACATGTATATAAAGGAAGCACTAGAAGAGAATACCCACACATCTCATTTGCTTAAGTAAAAACTTACTCAATCTCTCCCTTTCCCCCCTCCTAGTCACGGCTTGAAACCAACAACGCAAACAATCCATACCAAATTTATTAACAACACATACAAGTATTCCTACATTATATCTAAGCTATACCAAGAAGGTTTGAAGGTTTAGTTTAGAGTTTTAAAGGGTTAAACAAGCAAGGATCAAGATTAGGGTTTTCTTTGGATTAGGGATTTGTAAGACTTGGAAGCTAGGGTTTGTGTTGGGATTAAAAGACTTCTTGATGATCTTAGAGTTACTACTGCTAAGGTTTGTGTTACTGCTGCTAAGAATAAATTAGTGCTGTTGGTAATCTTAATGAAAAATATGCTAAGTAGTTAGTACTGCTAGTGTAACTTAGTTACTACTGCTAGTGCAACTTCATAATTGTCATATTCCTAGGTTGTAAAACTAACTCCCAAACGTCGTTAGCAATGAATTGATTTAATTCTTCTTGCATAGCGACTATCCAACTATCATCCGTTAAGGCTTCATTCACATTTTTAGGTTCTATAGTTGATATAAAGCAAAAGAAGTTACTTTGGTTTTGGGCTTGTGACCTAAGGGTTCTTTGGTTAAGGTTTCCTATGACATTTTCTAATGGATGGTTCTAGAGATTCGTAATATTAAGTATTATTCAATCTCGAAAGTTTCATCTTCTATGTCATTTCTAGGTTTTCTTTTTGGTAACCTTAATTACTTCTTCTTCATCTAAGTCATCATCCACCAAGGGTGATGTCTTAGAGGGTGAAAGAGTTTCATCGAATGTCACGTTGAGTAATTCTTCAACTTTCCTAGTATGTTTGGTAAGGATGACGTAGGCTTTACTATTTTGTGAGTAACCTAAAAAGATACCTTCATATGAATTTGGGTCAAACTTTGTAAGGTTGTCGGTAGTGTTAAAAATGGATGGCACTTGTTCTAAAATACTCTAAAGTAATCTAGTGTAGGCTTTTCCTACCTCTTAAGAGTTTGTAAGGTGTTTTTCCTTAGATGGCTCTAATTAGGATTCCGTTGAGAATGTATGTTGAAGTGTCTACTGCGTTACACTAAAACTTTTGTGGTAATGATTTCTCATTCAACATATCCCTACTCATTTCTTGAAGTGTCCTATTTTTCCTTTCAACCACGCCATTTGATTGAGGAGTGCGTGGAGCTAAGAAGTTATGTGTAATTCCATTGGCATTACAAAACTCTCTAAATTGCACATCATTATCAAATTCCCTACCATTGTCGGTTCTTATTGACACTGTTGTATATTCCAGATGGTTTTGAGTTTTCTAACTAAATATTTTGAATTGATCGAATGCTTCGGTTTTGTCCTTAAGGAATCTAGTCTAAGCATACCTAGAGTAGTCATCTACTATGACTAAGGTGTAGCGGTTTCCTCCGTAACTTCGTACGGCGAATAGACGGAAGATATCCATATGAAGAGTCTAATGCATCTAGTTGGTTTGAGGGACATATTTCTTAGACTCTAAGAATAGGCATGAGATACTTCCAATTTTGCAGCATCATATAAGTGTTGATCAAACCTTAAGCTTAGGTAAAGTTTCTTAAATAATTCCTTAGAAGCTACCGATTAATGAGGTCGATATTTGCGTGACCTAATCTCCTATGCCACAATGTAGAGTTTTCATCAATCTTTGCTAGACAAATTTTGGTCTTAGGTTATTTCTAATTTTATCACATATAAGTCTTGCTTCTCTAATACCTCTACCTATGTCCTTACCACCCTTAGTATTTCACTAATCATGTTCAGAGAAAAGTTTCTCGACACTTATTTTCTCATATTGTCTTATACTTAACAAGTTAAATTTAAGTTTTCTACATGTCCACATTATCTATTTGAGAGAGTCATTCGAAATGGTACCTTGCCAGATGATGTATACCGCGAGATTATACCAGAAATTATATTACACTCCGTGTGCGCCTTGTAGCTGAGAAGATTCTTTTGGTTACCCCGTATGTGTTTGGAGAGCATCGACTATCCTTTATTCACTCATCGGTTCCAAGTCGACTCCAAGGGCATATCTACTTTATGTTTACGATACCTAGTACACGTTTTGTTATTAACTATTCTCTTCATCTTCTCACCGATATTTCACTCTAAGAAACTCGACAAATGCTCTTTGGTCTTGTCTTTCGTGGTTTGGACATTTCCAATAGATGATTTGGGTCTCCGCATTAAGCATGTTCTTATCACTTTTACCCATTAATGTTTTGGTGTCTCAGCTTCTTTGAAAGTCTTTTGTCATTATGAGGTTGTCTCACGAATCTACCTACTTCTCTGAAGAACTTCTTGAAGGTTTCTTTCACCGCATGTATATTCTTTGTTCTTCACCTTGTGGAAGGTTTGACACACTCTTCATCTCTAGTTTTCTTTTTAGCCTTTAAAGCAATAGATTTCCTTTCAACTTTTGCTTTAACTATTTCGGAATCTTTCTAGATGATCATTTTGTGAACTTTGATATTCCCGATAAGTTCATCAAGAGATAGTGATGTTAAGTCTTTCGACTCTTTATTTTCGTGGACTGTGCCTCTCCAATTTAGGATGTAGAGCTTAAGAAATTTCCTACTATAGTTCTTGCTAGAAATAACTTCATATTAGACTTTTAGACTAGTAATAACAGTAATTAAATCTAGAAAAGCACTTATCTATAGATTTGTCTGAAGATAGGACGAATTGTTCATATTGTTGAACCAAAAGGTCGATATTATTATCTTTGACTTGACTATTACTTTGGTGGGTGATTAACAATTTCTTTTGTCGTATCACACATGAAAATTCTTTCATATTCTTTTCTAGGCAAAGCATTATAAATAACCATTTTAGCTTCGTTATTTTTCGCAAGTTTCTTGTAAGATCATCATTTTGTTTTTCGAAAGGGATAACCTCATATAATTTGGTTTTCAGATTTTGTTCAATAGGTTAAAATCACTGTTGATAATAACATGTCAAAGATCTAGATCTTTTGATTTAACATGTGTCTCGAATCTATTTTTCCAATAAATAAAACTATCACTTTCAAAAAGTGGTGGTCTTTGCATAGATTGCTCTTCTAGATATTTGTCGGAATCTATAAATCGATCCAAGCTTTAAAATATAGTATATTTTAAAAAATTTGAGTGGCCTTGGCTCTAATACCAATTGTGGAAACTAGAATGGGGGTTGAATAGTCGTACAGGTTTTTTTCATTTTAAAACTTTGCTTTCAAAATACTTAGATTCGAGTAGTATGTTTAACCAACCAACAATATGAATCAACCAAGTAAATATCTAAACTAATAGTAAATAACAATCACAACAATATAAAGAGATGAGAGAAGGAACAATCAAACCAAGACACCAAGATTTATAGTGGTTCGGCTACGAAGCTCTTCTTCGCCCTACTCCACTCCCCGAGTATCCTACTCGAGATTTCACTATGTCAACAAGCTCCCTTCAGGAGAGAAAACCGTTTACACGTCGCTTACATTATTTTCTGACACTAAGCTAAATGTCGAGTCCTAATCTTAGCTAGAACCAATCTACCACTTCACAATCACTACACGATCACTAGATCTACACTATTGGATTTACACAATATCCGAATTACACAAATACACAAGATAATTACAATAGAGATTCGGTACTTAGAAGAAAAGAGGAGATATCGCTAATCAACACTTCGTTTCTTGGCGAATATGATGTGTCGTTGTGTGGTGTATATTTTTATGATTCAAGTTTTAAATTTATATTTTGCTGACTAAACCAAAAACAATACTTTAACGGGCAGTGTACCCGGTCGGTAGTAGTTTCATGGTAAGTAGGGTGCCGAACACTTGAAGCGAGGTTAAATCTATCAATTTAATTAATATCTTGGTTATCTAATCTATGTTAATTCTATTCTATTCTAAACCTATGTCAGTTCTAATCCTAATTCTAACGAAAAAAGGGGGTTTTCAGCCTGAGAGACTGACACGGTTTGGTTGGTGACTACAATCAATTCAAGGCAATTTAACCCCCGTAAGAGAATTAAAAAAAAGATAAAAGAGCGGTCGAGCCAAATATAAGAAAACTGTATTAACCATTATTAATCCGATTAGAAAGTTGGTTTGTTTATTAAGTGCAATGATATCTTTTTTCGAGGCGGTATATCATTCTTAAGACTTAGGCGTTACATCATCCTAAGACCTAGACACATTAATTATGCTCATAATTAATGCATCCTTATTAAAAGATCTTATTTGCTGATTATAATATATCTTAGGGATTAAAGCAATGATGATCTTGTTAAACCCTAGCTCATAGAGACTTTTCCACTTACCGTTAGTGGCGATTATATTACACTAGTGTCCACTTGTCCAAACGATCCAATGGGAATGCAGAAGTTATTTGTTGAATTATACTAGGTTCACTTTAGTCAAACACGATTCAATAAACAATTGGCAAATATCCAATTTAGTTGAACCCCGAAGGGTATCTAGACAAGATTTCGCAGGGACAATATTTGTGATCCTATTATTCTAGATGTATAAATTACTATATGGAGAGCTATCCTAGACTTTGATTACTAGGTCCGTAATCACTAGATCCTGTTGGAATGTAGGTCGAAGACAAAAGCGCGTATACATGTATAAATTAATGAACATAAATAAGCATTAACGATAATCAAGAAATCAAGATAAACAAATACCGAAACAGTTAAAATCTTTCATAATAATGGACTAATAACCGAAGGTATTTTGCCTTCAAACGTCATTAATAATACAAGAGCAATTGTTTAGCAAAGGTAAACTACCGAAGTTAAGAATGATACCAAACATACGAACGATTACTTAAAATATTTGAATTACATGATGTATCCATGGAATTGATAGCGTTGCTCACCGTTTGCTCTTTTTCTCCTTTGTAAAGCAACTTTTATGGTTAGGTATCAAGAATATGATTTAGCACACTTGAAACTCGTTTTGAGTTTTCTATTTATACTCTCTGGAGTCGGTCTCGATACGGTGTATCTAAGGGATTGGATACGGCGTATTGGAGTTTTCTTAGAGTAGGGGACCACATTTTATATCTTTAGTATATTCTATACTATATGTGATTGGGCGTATTGAGTTCTTCTGTATACGGCGATTTGATCTTCTTTCCTTTGTGGTGTTTGGTGAGTGCAGGCACGGATACGCCTGTATCTCCTTAATGGATACATCATATTGTCTTCAGATTAGTAATCTTAAAAATATCTTCATTTAACTCAAAATGCGTGCTTTGCTAACTATTTACCAATTACTCCTTAATTACTATAATTCTCAATTATACGATTAAGTAACAATTCTTGCAAATAATTATACAAAAAAAAAAATAAAAAATATTTTTAATTTATTTTTTTTTATCGGTTTAATAACATGGGATAAATGATGCTATAAAATAGAGGTTATTTGATGTCATCAGAATACGAGTGTTCTTCTCTTGCACTTAAATGAGAGGGGAAGTATGGAGAAGAAGGGATTTTCTACACTTAACAAGATCAAGAGATGTTAGTGATATGATATTTTAGTGAGAGAAGAATGCTTTTGTTGGGAATTACGGGTTCTAAGTTTTATACTGGTTCAACTTAGTACTGCCAAGAGAAGACTTAGTACTGCCAAGCTAAGTTAGTACTATTAGTGTTATAGTTAGTACTGCCAGTACAAAATGTTAGTACTGTCAGTTTATTAGTACTATTAGTTATAATAGTTAGTACTGTTAGTTAAATAGTTAGTACTGCTTATGTGATATGCATGAGATATATTAGGAATAGATATGCATGATCACGTAACGCGTTTTGTAAGCCCATTAGGATTTCTTGGTATATAAAAGGAACTCTACGACATAGATCTAATAGAATTCATATTTCATAGTTAGTTGTTTTATAGCTTCAAGGTTATTTTGTAACCCGATCACTATTCAGAGTGATCGTTTTATATTAAGGCTGAAAGTTTATAAAATTTTGTGTACTGTTTCATTGTTCTTCTTAGTATTACAAACTAGATTCCGCATAGTTTGTGATATTCTCAATCTTAATTTCTACTATAGCTGTTTTGGATCTATCCAACACAGCTAAGCTTTAACAAGCTAAGTAAGATATGTTCAAAATGGATCAACAAGTGGTATTCGAGCTTGTTGAGAAACATTGAATAAGAAGAACTCTAACTCTACTCAAGACCTGTTAGTCAAAGAAAAGATGGAGTCACAATCAGAAACTACCCAAACAGTGTCTGCACTAAAACTTCCAGTACTCAAAACTAGGGAGTATGATCTATGGAGCATAAGGATGGAACAATACCTTACTTTTACTGATCATGCCCTTTGGGAGGTAATAGTAAATGGTGATTCAGTTTCACCAATTGCATCAGCTAGTGCTGGTGCTGACGGTCTTATTCCTCCTAAAACTGCTAAACAAAAGCTAGCAAAGAAAAATGAACTAAAAGCAAAAATCACTCTTATGCTAGCCATTCCTAATGAGCACCTACTGAAGTTTCATGCCTGGAAGGAGGCAAAGTCCCTATGGGAATCTATCAAGAATAGGTTTGGAGGCAACAAGGAATCAAAGAAGATGCAGAAGACCATTCTCAGGCAGAATTATGAAAACTTTACTGCATCAAGTCAAGAAGGACTGGATAAAACCTTTGATAGGTTTCAAAATCTCATCAGTCAACTTGAAATCCATGGTGAAGTTATCTCTTAGGAGGATGCAAATCTAAAGTTGTTAAGAAGCTTACCATCAGCTTGGAACAATATTGCATTAATCATGAGAAACAAATCTGATCTAGACACATTAAGCATGGATGATTTATATAATAATCTGAAGGTGTGTGAATCTGAGATCAAAGGCAAATCAAGTTCAAGCTCAAATCCTCAGAATGTGGCTTTTGTTTCCTCAAATAACTCTAGCAGTACTAATGAAACAGTTAATATTGCTTATAGTATTTCTACTGCTAGTTTTAAAGATCAAGCTTCTACTGCATCATATGTTGATGATGTCATGTTTTCTTTATTTTCCAACCAATCCAATGCCCCACAGTTAGACTATGAAGATTTGGAACAGATTGATGTTGATGATCTTGAAGAAATGGATCTCAAATGGCAAGTGGCAATGCTTACCATGAGAGTTAAGAGGTTCATAAAGAAGACGGGAAGGAAGATAGATTTAAATGACAAAGAGATTGTTGGTTTTGATAGGACAAAGGTTGAATGCTACAACTGCCATAGGAGAGGTCATTTTGCTAGAGAATGCAGGGCACCAAGGAATCAGGGAATAGAAATAGAGATGATCCAAGAAGGAATGCACTAGTGGATACATCTACTACAAATTCCTTGGTTGTTCAAGATGGGATAGGTGGTTATGATTGGAGCTTTCAGGCTAAAAAAGGCCTCACAAACTTTGCTCTAATGGCCTATACATCTCAAGATTCATCAAGTTCAGACTCTGAGGTACATACTTGATCTAAAGATTGCTTAAATTTGTTTAAAATCATTATGAAAACTCTTCCAAAACGGTTGTTATGTAGTATGATCAACAACGTGAAGCTCTTAATAAATCTAATCTAGAAATAATAGGTTATCAAATGGGATTAGAATCATTAGAAGCTAGAATAGTTGTTCATGAAAAGAATGAAGCTGTTTATGAAGAAGATATTGCATTTTTAAAGTATGATGTCCAAGTGAAAGATATTTCTATCAAAGACCTTAAAAATCAGTTAGAAGAAGCTTTAAAAGAGAAAGATGATTTGAAACTTAAACTAGAAAAATTTGAAGAATCATCAAAGAATCTAACTAAACTGATTGATAGTCAAATAAGTGCTAAAGACAAAACTGGTCTTGGTTATGATAGTCAAATGAATGAGAGTGAAGTGGTTCATAGTGTGTTTGACAGTCATGAAAGTGATGGGGATGATAATCCAGTAAATGATAGGTTTAAAAAGGTTGAGGGATATCATGCAGTTCCCCCTCCCTACACTGGGAACTACATGCCCTCAAGACCTGACTTATCCTTTGCTGGGTTAGATGATTCTGTCTATAAGACTAAAGTGAGTGAAACTGAAACTAGTATATCTAAGACTAGTAAGGATATTGTAGAAAATCCTAAAATTGTTAAGCCTAGTGCTCCTATCATTGAAGAATGGGACACTGATAGTGATAATGGTAATGTGTTTAGACTTAAATCTGATAAGACAAAACCAAAGTTTACTAAAAATTGTCAAATCTGGTAAGAATGCGAAATCTGTTAATAAGGAAAACACACAAAGGCAAGTAGAGTATCCTAGGAAAAGTCAAAGTACTAGGGATAATAGAAGAAACTAGAATGGGATGATGACTCTGAAACTAGGAAATAGTTTTAAGTCTATAAAGAAAGCTTATTTTGTATGTG
>BQNB010098642.1:0-10000 GCA_026074375.1 Tanacetum coccineum
CATCTCTCTCTTGGATGTCCCGTGTCTCCATTTCTATACCCCTTGACCAAGCTCAAGTATGGGGGATCGAGTCAGGCTCAAGACTCGGTGAAGAAAAATAAGCGCTTTTTGGGAGGCAACCCGTGTCTTTTCTTCTTTCTATTTTCTTAATAATAAGTGAGTGTGTGATTTTATAGCCCAAGTGTGGGGGCGTGCTTCTTTCTATGGTATGTGGTTTCGTTTTTGCAGGATTCCTTAAGATCATGAAGACCCGTGCTTGTTTTCAATCCTCCAATCATCCGGTCTTCGATCTTCTACTTATTTTGGAATCCTCAATCCTGATCTTATATATATATATATATATATTTGTTTCCCTTTTCACACTTGGAATTTTTTGCATTTGCCTTTTTCATTCCTAAGTGTGGGGGTAAAACCTGACATTTTTGAACATTGAGGCCAATGTTCCATTCTAAGTGTAGGGGGATTTCTATCGAAATACGATCATACCTGTGCCTGTCTGTGTTCCCATGCAACCCCATTTTGACCAAAATTTTAAATTTTTTTTTTGTTTTATTATGATATATATATACAAAAAAATGAAAAAAATTGATGAAAATATATAAATAAGTAGGCCCGTAGATCTAGATAGCTTTTGACTTGACCGAGTTTTGAACTCTAGCTTTCCCCTTAGCTTTCGAGACTTAGCGTTTGCTTAACTTTAAAATTTTGCAAATAACGAAAAATAATATAGTTTGATATAAGTTAGATGCTAAGCATGGATTATTTGGATATCTTTAGAGCTCATAAAGGTTAATTGTGTCTTTTTCCTCCCACCAGCTTAATAAACGCTATATAATTGTTGAATAAAATAAAGTTGCTTTAGGTTTTTGTGATTCTTAGTTTAAATCACTTCGTAGAGATTCCTTCTGGTGAAAGTAAGGTACACATCGAGGTTTTGTCAGTGTTGTGGGGAAATAGACTCCTGGACCATGGTCGGCTCGCATACCGATGTGGCAGTTGATAAAAGACCACAGGACTTGAAATTTGGCTAATAATAATAATAAGTTATGTAATAAACCGAATGATAAACGTCAAACGCGTGTCGTAATAATATATAGTATATCCCGTCAGATAAGACAATTAATTTAGGAAAAATAATAGTCTATCTTCCGAGTGTCGTTTCCACGGCGAGAATTGAATTGAAATTCATGAGAATGTTTCGTTTGGTGCTTGAATGACAAATATTTTGGGTTTGGTTTTAAATTAAACTAATATTAATTCTAAGATAAAAAACTTAAAGATTATACTAAAATTAATATAAATGACAAATATGCTTGCTAAGTGACGTGAAATGTTCCTTAAGTGCGGGCTTAGGTTTAATGAATTAAAATCCTTAGAAAACAAGTTGCAAGAAATTAAATGACAAGTAAAGTAAAATGCTTTTTAAAATAAATGACAAGTATTTAAATTGCATTAAAAGTAAATGACAGTATGTAAATTGACTATTAATTTTTTAAACCTTTTTAAAACCGCACTTAAATTCCAAATCACTAATCACTTAGCAAACACAAGTTAACTACTCACTACGCATGACAAATATCAAATAAGCAAGCATTTTATGAAATAACTAATTAAATTTACACTACTTAATTGAAAAAGGATAGACAATGTAACCAAATTGAAGAGCCGCAAATAAACGATAACCACCCGATCTTACAAACTTAATAAACAAATAATTTTATCTCTTTTAAGCTCTACTTTACTAATTAGCAAATAAAGGTGTCAACTTTATCTACTAATTACTTTCATAAAAACTATAAAGATTAAAACTTTATCTATTTATCAACCTTATAAGACCCTTAAGCTCCGGCCTTAGATGTAGAAGGATGGAATAAGAAATAAGACATGAAAAGTTAAGACAAAATAAGCTAATAAGATGAAAACTTTTTTAGAAAAATAAGCTATTTTAAAAACTAATTTTTGTAAAAATAAAACTAGATTAAATCTATAAAAAACTACTTTTGAAATAAAAACTAGAATAAGCTAAAAAGCTATCAAGGCTTTTTCGAAGAAAGAATGAAGAATAAAAGCTTATAAATAAGCCACTTCTTAAATAAGCTACAAGTACCCTTCGAAATAAGCCCTAGCTTAATAAGCTATAAGAAAAACTAGTAAAGTTTAGAACTTTATGACTAAATAAGCTAAATAATAAGCTCTCGAAGATAAAGGTGCTCAAGACTTAATGAATAAGTCGAGTAGGAGACTCATGACACCCTTTTTAGCATTCGAATCGAGCTTAATCAAACAATAAGCACTTTTGAAAAAGTAAAGACAAGAAAAGAGAAAAAGATGAGATAAGCAAAAGCTATTTTAGAATTTATTCTAAAGACAATAAGCTAAATTTTAAAAAGAAATAAGCATCAAGAAATAATAAGTCTATTAAATAAAAACAAACCTCAAACATCTTCATTAATAAGCTCAAAATCTTGATTACAATAAGCAAATAATAAGCTTATACAATAAGCTAAAACAAAATTATACTACTCCTAAAAACTAACCTACACTAAAAAAACACACTAAAAAAACTACTACTAAATTCTAACACACTAAATTCTAACACACAAATGAGCTGCAAGCTGATAGCTTTATTACCCCAATTAGGTGGGGATTTTCAGTCATCCAAGCCATCCATCCAATATATTGCTGGATCTAGGGGTATTTTCGTCATTTTGCACTCCAGCAAGCCCCTCAGAAGGGAGATTGCACACGCCTACACTCGTACTGACTGCTACAGTACCTCGACTGACACATTAACGCCAGTGCCTGGTGTCCACCATCTGATGGTCCAGCCTGCCACCATTGACAGTACCTCGTACTGACGTGTACTGACACCTCGGACTGCTACAGTACCTCGTACTGACGTGTCTGCCACCTCGTACTGCTACAGTACCTCGTACCTGTACATCTGACACCAATCATTAGAAGCGCCACGTGTCACCCTCTGAGTGGTGCCACGTGGCGTTTTACTATTCCCCACCGTCGCCGGTCAACCTCCGGTCAACGGTGGTCAACGATGGTCAACACCGCCGGACCATCGGTCAACGGCGGCGGACCACCGTTGGACCACTGCCGGACCACCGGTCAACCACCGGTCAACGGTGGTTGACGGTCGGTCAAGCGGGTTCAGATAGTTCGGGACGGCCAGGGGTCAGGGTAGAGGCCAGGTCGTGTTGGTCGTGGGCCCGAGTCAAGTTCGTCTGGGGCCGGGTCTGGGTCGGGTCATGGGCCGGGTCTGGGTCGGGTCATGGGCCGGGTCTGGGTCGGGTCATGGGCCGGGTCGGGTCGTGAATCGGGTCGAAAGGGGAATAAACCCCTCCACCGGCTCGAACTCGGGACCTATGAGATATGAACCTAATGCTCTAACCATTAGGCTAGAGCATAGTTTCAATTATAATGTGCGAAATTTAATATAAAACCCTTATATTTCTTGGACAGACTTGTGTTTAATAAAAGGTTCAAACAGGGACAAAAAAGGTTCAAAATAAAAAGGTTCAAGAATAAAAGGCCGGTACCGTTGGACTCGTTTTTTCGTGCTCTTTCCAATGGTGTGATCGAGGAATTTTCACGACTTCGTTTCGACCTCGATAAATGTGAAAACGTCGTCGAAAGTCACCCGAAAATTACCGTTTTTGCTTCGTTTTCAATCCTTTTTACCTGTAAGACATAAAAACACAATACAAACATATTTGCAACATAATTATCTATATTTTAGTGTTTTTAGTCCTTTTATAGTGTTTTACGGGGTACAAAATATGTATATTTTAGCCAATATCAAATCCCCCCACACTAAACCATTGCTGGTCCCTCACGCAATGTAAATAAAACAATACCCGAAAATAAATAACTTTATCCCCTTTTAACTTATGACCCCCTCACAATCAAACAAGAACAGAAAAGGTCCATCAAAAGGTTCAAAAATCATTCAATTCGCAAGCACCCCCGTTTTAACCACTTATTAAATAATAATAACTAAGATAATAATTTTTATAAAACTTATTTTAAAAGGCTTAAGAATAGGAGTTCGTCATCCTTGACTTTTCACAATCCCCAAACTAAGCTTAAAACAAAATCACTGCTAAGTACAAGTTAGGATGCTAACACTACTCATATTTGTAACTTGTAAACTTTTCACTCCCGACATTTATTAATTATTAGGTGAATGTGCTATTTTGAATTTCAACCATGGATCAATGTTATTCAAAAACTATGTTTCACGTTCCATGATAAGTGTTAAATTGTATACATAAAATACCCAGGATTTCGCCAATAAAAGCCAAAAAATATGCCAAAAGATGGAAATATGTGTGCTTTTGTGTCTCAACGTGCAGGAAAGGATATCAAAGTCAAAAAGAGCAAAAACGAGCAAAAACCGACAAGAAATGAAGAGACAAGTACAAGAGAAAGATTTGAAGCCAATATCGAAAGCCGGATCAAGACCGTGGTCGAGAAAAGTCAAGAAAGTAAAGAAAAGGAGGAAGTGAAATGACCATTTTGCCCTTACAATGGAAGATTAAAAGACTAAAATACCCTTTGGGCCCTTCTACACCATTCGGATCACAAAAGCCCAACAATGAGCCCAAAATCAAAGCCCATTTCTTGTTTTTAAAACTACAAGGGCCAGAAATGTCAATCCTTAAACTCATTTTATACTACACTTTGAATAGAGAAACACAAGGGTTAGTTATGCAATAATCGTAAACTTTCAAACACAACGCGGGTTAATTTTTTCCTCCTAACAACCTATTAACTACTTTTCCCGCCAAAAAACCCGAACAAACCCAACCTTCCCAAATCCCTTTTCCCGTTTCTTCCAACTCAAATCCACCAATCAAGCCCTCCCACGCCATTTGTAACACTTGGCAAAGCAATTTCACGTTAGGTTCAACAACTGGCAAATAACAACCGAGCGGGGGGGCGTGGGCAATAATCTCAATCAAATTGGATCCAACGGCTAAGAAAGAATGAAGCTTCATCCTCTTCTCTTCTTTTTCAAGTCCCTATATATAGACAAGTTAGGACAACTGTTGAGAGTTTGAAGTTTTAGTTTTATAGTTAGTTAATTTTCAAATTTCGGCGTTTTCTTAGCTTTACCTGTTCACCGCGTTTTTGTTAACAATTTGTTTCATTCAAAGTTAAAAGCATTTCAACACTTGTACTTTACCTACTTTCACTTGTACTTTCAGTTTATAAGGAATAAAAATCAGTAGTGATCTTAATTCTTCTTAAATTTCATGTAATAAGTGAACTTACACATTAAAGCTCTTAAATAAGCTCATGAAAGCCTTATACAAAGTTTTTTTACAAGTGTTATTTAAGTTCCAAAAGTGAATCTAAAAGTCCAACAAGTACTAATTTGTTCATTCAAATCAAATGTGATGATTTCTTGAGTTAATCAATATCATTTGAAATTGTATTCAGTTTTAGCTAATAAGCTTGTAATAAGCTCAATTGAGCTTATTCTGTTTTCTTTTGTTCAAAAGTTGTTCAAATTTTGTTAAAAGTTTTTTAAATACTGTATTTGTCTATATTTTTTTCAACTATGATTCATTTGAGTTCAGTTTGATTGAGTTTGGAAGAAATAAGGAATAATAAGCAAATTTCAGCTTATTGAGCTTATAGCTTATTGGTTTAGAGGCAAGGTGCCATATAGGTTTTGAATTTGAAAGCCACTCACTCAGAGAGAGTGGCTAGGGTCAGAGACTACAAATTCAAAGGTTTAGCTTCATGATTTTGATTTCAGCATTCAAATAGCTTAATCCAGTAGCTTATTGTGTTTACTTTTTGTGCTTAAACCTGTTTAATATTGTTTAGTTAGTTTAGAGATTCAAATGCTTTAAGCTGTTGTAGCTAGAATCCATTAAGGTTTCATTTCTTAAAATTCTGTCATTTAGAAGGGTTAGCCTAGCTGAGAAAGTATTTCTTTTTAAAACATAAGCTAGGAATTTTAGAGCTTAAATAGCTTAATTAGACTAGTTATAGCTAGAGTAGATATAAGTTTTTTAGTTATTTAGTTTGAAGTTAGATTTTAAAAGCTGTTTAGAAATAATCAGAAGTGTAAGGAGTGTTTGGAAATACACAACTTTGACTCTAAAAGTCAATTACCATTAGTCTAATCCTTTTCTTTAGTTGAGTCTCTCATGAGAAACAAGATTTCTAAAGGTTTCAGAAGTTAATTTGCATTTTTAAAGATTCTATGAGCTAAAAATAGTGTACTAGCACCAGGACACTTAAAGTGTTAAGAAGTTTTAACCTTAGGTCATTCACAGAATTTTAGTGTTAAATTTTTGTTAGTGTAAACTTTGAAACATATAGATAGTTAGTTCATGAGTTCTAAACTAGAAACTTAGCCTGCATTTAAAAGTTTGCCAAATACATCAGCATAAGCAGTATTAACTCAGTTAATACTGCTGTTGCTCACCATTTTTCTAGCTACTTTTTAACACTTGAAAGTAAGTAGTAAGAACTTAGATTTAAGCAACTTAGTAGTATTCCATTAGCTTTATTAAGATCATCTTTTAGTTTTCATTTCTAAGCTTTAGACTAGTCCTTATTTTCCTGCAAAATTTGTATTAGCAGCAGCTGAGATTTCAAAGATTGTCTTTTGGATTCCTAATTTCTAGTTGTTATTTCCAAAATCCTTTTATCTAGGTTTATTCTATATTCATAGTATAGCTTATTTTCAAAATTTCAGTTTCTAGAATTTAGATTTGAGCTATTTAGCTTATTAGGAGTTGCTTAATAACAGTCATTAAGCTGAACCTTTACTTTTTAAGAGCAAATTTCTTGTTAATCTAGTTTACTTTTAGCTTATTTCTTTTTAGATATCCTTAGTACACATTATAAGCTTCATTTAGTTTCTTTTGGTTTTTACTTTCATTGAGAATTAAGCTAGAAATAAGCCAAAGTTTAGAAAAGTTAAATTTTCAAAGAAACATCATAGTTTCTGTAGCTCAGTTTAAAAAGCTAAATTTCTAGCTTATTCAGTAGATAAAATGTCAAAGTGCTTTTATTAAAGTTGTAGTAGATAAGCTCAGGTCCAACTTTTCTGTTTTAAGTTTTTGCTTATTTTCACTTTTGTAATAAGCTAAATTGTGCTTAAGTCGTAGGGTCTGTTTGGTATTTTCTCAATAGTTAAGGGTGTGCTGTTTTCATTATAGTGTAAATTTTTGTTACTTTCCCCGCCTACCCTTTATTTTCATTTGTTGCACTTTCTACCCTGTTCTTTTAGGTTTAATAAAATAGGATTAATATTTTTAATATTAGTTTAATAAAATTAGGGTTTATGTGTTAATAAGCAAAATTAGGTTCAATTGATTAGTAAAAATTGGGCATTTTTTATATATTAGTTTTTGACATTTTCAGTATGTTAAATATTCATCTTTCTTTTTTTTTCAATTAAACTTGTATTTTATAGAATTAAATATAGGTATTTTGGTAATTTCTTTTTCTGTATCCCATGAACAAATTCTAGATATGATTAATAGGAAATATCTAATTCTTTTTGTAATAATTTTTATTTTCTTTCTAGTTTTTTGAAAAATAGAAATAGTTTTTTGTGTAATTTTTGAAAAAGTTTATTTTTAGTTTATTCATTTTTCTTTAAACAAATTCATAGAACAATACAAAAATAGTTAAATAATTCTAATTCTGTTTTCCTAAAATTTTTTTTTTTAATTTTGTGATTTTTATGGTATAAAGTTTTTTGTTATTAGTGCTTTAGATTTTAAATTCTAGTTTTAGTAACTCGCAGTTTTAATTACATTTTGTTAATTTTTTGTATTAGGTGACAATTTAATTTTTAATCGTTTTTATAGTTTAATTAAGCTGTCATTTATAGTGTAAATCAAATTCAAAAATCTTTATCCATTCTTGACTCGATCCGAATTATTTCGAATTTCACTTAACTGATCTTTCGTTGGGATTCGACGAGTAGAAACATATACTTCTATCGTGTTTATAAAAATTATCGTATTGTATTTTCTCTAAGTGCGTTTATTATCCTTTTATATTCTCTTGTTTGAGAATAATTTGGAAAGAATTGTCACGGGATTTTTACTATTCATATATTATAAATTTGATAGTGCTTACAACACTTTACCATTTTGGCGCGTTGCCGGGGAAAGCAGTGACGATTTTTGAGGATATTAGTTTAAAGTGAGTTTTGAAGACATTCCTTTCTGGAAGTTACTTTGCTAATTTTGTATAATTATATAAAATGTCAAAACGTTCATTAATTCGATTCTTTCGAATTAGGTTTTTTAGCACCAAAAGAAAAAAATAAAAATAAATAAATTATCAAAAAAAAATTTAGTTTTAAAAATACAAAAATAAAAATAAAACATATTTTGGATACTAGCTATCCAAATTTTTCTTAAACAATTCAATAAAACAACAAATATTAAACGTGGTTACTCGGCGAGGGTAGCGGACTTCGAGGTTTCACAAACTATAATGTGAGTTTAAGGAAAGGTAATAGCTACTTGCTAAGATGTCATTTGCGGATCGCAAGCCTTCCGCTCACTTGTGCGTAATCATTGGAGACTTATCGTGAAGCTTGTAATTAAACGGTTGCCAAAATATTTTTCTTTTTGTTTTCCTCCTAATAAATACTAAAATTGTAAACTTCCTATAAAAATAATCTTTTAATCTCAAAATTCTTCTTTTCTCTCGTTTTTCACTGTGCATGGACACTCGTTCTTCCTTGGAATAAACAATTCCAGATGAAGTACGTAATCGTCGACGTTCTCGTCAACTTCAAGAGGCAATCCCTATTGTTGCTACGGATCTTATTCCAAATTGGCCGATTGATCGACCTATGGCCGAGAAACTTCAAGCTCCAGGGGGGTTTGAAAGGCTATGTAGTACCATCCATCACATGCTCAAAATCTTGATAAAAAACCTTCTCGATTAATGTGTTCAAAATTGATTTTTCGAGGAGGTAATGATGCGGAGCTCATGTTCATATTCGTCATTTCGAGAGTAATAATATTCAGGTACCGGATATACCTAACACCAACATCCATTCTTCTTTTATTTTTCTAATTGAACGGGGTTGCACAAACACATGTTGACAAAGAACCCCGAAAAATTATTCTTACATGGGATGACTTTGTGTCTAACGCTTCATCAACTTTTTCTTTCCTCTTCTTAAGACTACCAATCTTCGGAATGAAATAAACGAATTTTTCGACAAATGATCAAGACATCTTTCTCCGATGTTGGGAGCGTTTAAGGAACTTCTAAGGAAGTAGTCTCATCAGGGTTTTTCGCTATGCACCAATTAGACACATTCTATAATTTCGTAGACCTATATTGATCAGGATTCTCTTAAATTTCGCTTGCACGGTGGCAAATTTTTCTACAAAAGTCCACACGACTAGGACTACAAAATCATAGAAGAAAATAAAGCAAAGTAGATGTTCACGAAACGCCCGTGATGAGGAGTGGAGTACGAATGCTCCTCCATCTTCTTCTACTTCTTTCATAGTTATAATGTGTGCCATATGAATAGGGGAAGGTTATGAAGTTCCCGGTTTATCATGCTAATTTTCAAAATTTCAACAACCGCTTCGGTCGGTTACTTTGGTCAAAATGTTAAATTCCCGGATACGTCTCCCCAACTTAGCGGAACCAAATAAGACCAGGGCTTTAATCAACATTAAAACATTAGGAATGTGAATGCTAATCAAGGTTATCTTAGGAATGGGCAATAATGGGAACAAGTTAACCATGGAGATACTCGGGCGTAAACACAACAAGCTCAAGCTTAAAAGCCGAGGTATCAAGTTCGGTTGATTATGCTGAGATTTAAGGCTTATACAAAAGCAAATGATGTTACTTTGAATAATTTGCAAAAGAATTTGAATGATTTCAAAAGGGATCAACAAGATTTTCAAAATGAGCAAAGGAATTTTCAAAATATGATGCTTAACATGTTTCAAAAGCAAATGGGAATAACAAT
>BQNB010098642.1:15000-25107 GCA_026074375.1 Tanacetum coccineum
GGAAAAAGAAACTCCTTTTGTCTTTTTGGATGAGTGTAAACAAGCTTTTAATGATCTTAGAAAGAAGTTGATTGAATCACATATTGTTGTGCTTATTGGGATTACGATTTTGATATCTTGTGTGATGCTAGTGACTGGATCTTGGATCCGTTCTAGGTCAAAGAATGGATAAACATTTCATTCCTATTCATATGCGTGTATAGGGACTATGACCGGGGCTAACTTCATTACACTACAACGAAAAGGAAATGCTAGCCTGTAGTATATGCTTAGAGAAGTTTTCGACTATCTAGTCTTATCGAAGACATAAGTGTATAGGATCATTCGGCTATTAAGTACTAATGGGCTAAGTAGTTGCTAAGTCAAGGTTACTTAGGTGGATTCTCTTACTCCAAGAGTTCAATCTTGAAATAAGGAAATAAAAGGAGCCCGAGAATGTTAGCGTTCCGATCACCTTTCTAGACTAGAGAACCCTCACAAGAGTAAACTTGAAAAGAAGGATATAACCGAATCTTTTCCTTTAGAGTCACTAGGGAAAGTTGAAGAGGTCAAAGAAATTAATGTGAGTGAAAATGGCTAATGAGAATGAAAATGTTGTTGAATAATTAATGTGCTTAAATGCTGAATATGCTGTGATTAATACACGCATGGATTCGGACTTCAGCGAACTACCATGCGGGTAATTTTGTTAAAAAAGGAATGAGTTCACAACAAAAGAAAAAGTTTTTTAAAGATGCTAAACATTACTATTGGGATGACCCGTACTTGTTTAAAATTTGTGCGGACCAAGTCATTAGACGATGTGTTTTTGGCAAAGAGGCTAATGAGATTCTCATGGCTTGTCACAACGGACCTACGGGAGGCCATCATAGTGCCAATTACACCGCTCGTAAGTCTTTGAACATGGTTTTCTTTTGGCTCAACCATCTATAAAGATGCTTTCAACTTGGTTAAACATTGTGATGCTTGTCAAAGACAAGGCAAAATCTCTCAAAGAGATGAGATGATCACATGCAATACAAGTTTGTGAGATCTTTGATTTGTGGGGTTGATTTCGGGTCCACCATTTCCATCACGCGTTAGAGGAAAATAAGTACTTCTTAGTTGGTTGGGACTATTTGTCCAATTGGGTGGAAGTAAGGCTTTACATTACTATGGATGCTCGAGTTTTTTGTAAGTTCTGTAAAGTCTTTTTGCTAGATTTGAACCACTCGTGTATAATTAAGGATAGAGGCACACATTTTTGTAATGCCAATTTGCTAAGGTCATGGCAAATATGGTGTGACAATCGTCTTTCGATCTCCTTACCACACAAACGAGTGGTCAAGTTGAGTTTCAATAGGGGGAAGTAAAGGATTTAGAAAGAAAATGGTGAGAATAGGCTTCTTGGAGTGATAAGTTGACGATGCTTATGGGCTTTCGACCGTAATTAAAAACACTAACGGATGTACTCTTATAGGTTTGTTTAGAAAAAAGCTTTCCATCTCCACTATTGAGTTGGAACATAAAGCTTTTGGGCCCTTAAGCAAACTAATTTAGACCTTTTCTTTGAGGGTAAAAATAGAAAGTCACAAATCAATGAGCTTAAGAATTAAAGGGGGAAGCTTATGAGATTTCTTCATTTTATAAGAAAAAAAACAAAAGGTTACATGTTTCACGATTAAAAAACCGAGTTTTTAATGTTGGGGATCAAGTGCTTCTTTTTAACTCAGGGACTAAAGATTTTTCTCGGGAAGCTTAAAATCCGTTGGTCGGGACATTTACGATTGCTATGTTTACCCATATGGAACAATTGAACTTTCAAAAAAGTTGGTCAAATTTTAAAGTCATTGGTCATAGGGTGTAACACTATTCTGTGGAGAGTATGTACCTAATGTGATTATCCCGGATGTTAAGACCGATCCACCATGATAACCTAGTTTGGGGGAAATGAGTCAAGCTAGGGGACTCTATAATAAACAAGCGCTTCGTGGGATGTGCACCTCATTGCTTATCCTTTTTTCTATTTTCTCTTTGCTTCCCCAAGGACAACTCAATTCGGGGTAGAGTATAGCTTGTACTCGGAGAATAAAAACTAAGCCGTTTTCGTTTAGTAGTTGTTTTTGACGTTACAATGTAAAAAATGTTGAAAGAGACTTGTTTCTTTTCATTCTCTTGTGGTTTGTGATTGTTTTTGTCTAGGTTGCGGGTTTGGATATGACTCTTCTTTCATGTTTTATATTTGGAAGGACAACCGAGATTCCCGCTATTTCCATCAATGGTTCAAGCTCTCCTTCATATTTTGGAAAACTCATATCTTCCGTATCGAACTAATCTTTATATCTTTTGGCATATTTTTAAAAATAAAAATTGTTTTTAACGTTTAATGCTTTTTGATACCTTGCCTTATTTTCAAAATTGTGGACATTGTTTCTTCTTAGTTTGGGGGGGGATATCTTCGATATGTTTCAATGCCACGCAACTTGTCTTTACTTCCGAATGTACTATTGATTATGAAGTGAAAAAGTGATGAATTTTTAAATTTTTGCATGGTAAAGTGCTTTGCTTTTTGATAAAAACACCACTTTTTGGTCTTCCGATGATGAGAATAAGAATTAATTTTAACTCGCGGGCAACATACCCTAGACTAGTTCTTTACTTGAACTTTCACAAATCCTATTGCTTTGGATTTTAGATATGTGTAAGAAAAGAAGTGATAACGTTAAATATATGTTGTATGCTAAGCAAGGATTAGTCTTAAAAATCATATGAGTAAATGTGTTTCTTTTCTCCCATAGAAGCTTCTTAAAAACCTAATCATTACTTGCTCGGTTTTAATTTAAATAAGTCAATCAATGTTCTTGAAAATAGCCTTCTTTTTTTTAAGTAAGATTGTTGGTTCAACTAAATTACTGGTTTTATAAAAGTGAAATTTTTTCCATTTTGCAAACAGTATTGATATAAAATGCACACTGAAGATTATAAAACAAATGCAAAATTTGCATCTTAATAAATAGCAATAGTGCTATGCAAAAGCTAAAGTAGGGTTAATTTATTTGTGTCTCGAAAGACTTCGTTAGATAAGTTGTTGATTGGCTACCATAAAACCCCCTGGTGCTACGGAGGTGTGGTTTCGCAACTAAGAAACATTCTTCCTAGATTTAATTTATTGTTGTGAGTTGTGAATGAAATATTGAGAATATAAAATGGTTTGGGGGTTTCTTTTTAAAACCAAGTCATTCTTTGACCTTCAATCTTTGAGCTTTTGAGTTGTATTGTGGAATTAGCATACAAACTATAGTCCAAATTGATCTGTGGTTCTATTAATCAGGGGTATGCATACATAATCATATATCATGTTGGGAGTTCATAGGTTAACAAGTTATAAATTGAGGCTTCAACATCTTGACTATTATTGACAAGTCATCTTGTTTAATTGCTTAGTAGAAGGAATTTGTAAAAATTGAGGATGATGAATTATATATCTTGTGCTTTTTAATAAGGAGTATTTATTCTGTGATCCTAAAAGTTGCAAGACAGTGCAATGAAGGCATTAATGTGTTTATAAGTGTGGAATATTGAAATGAGCTATGAATGATTTTTTCAATAAGGTCATTGTTGGATAAAGGCTAAAGACCGGGGCACTTTGAGATCTAGTAGATTCTTAATTTTGCAAGATCAAAGAGTTTATTGCGATTCAATGGTTATCAGTTACAATTGATAAATTGCGTTGGGGCAACAATGTTAGTTCTGGGGGAATTTTGATAAAGTTTAATTATACATGTTTAAAACCGTTAAAAAACTTGCAAAAAAGACCAAAAAAATGCAAAGATATGTGTTTGGGTGTTTTAATGCATGAGGTGCAGGAATTAATTAAAGACAATGAGGACAAAAATGAGCAAAAACGATCCAAAACGACCAAGAAACGGAAAAAATGCAAGTGATCTAGTGAAGACATGAGGAAAAGATATCAAAGCCGGATCTAGCCCACACAAAGAAAAAGTCAAAAATGTCAAAATTAAGTCAAAGGAGGTCAAAATCATGAAAAGACAAGTCAAAGTTTGAAGTGAAATGACCATTCTACCCTTTGAAGTGGATGCAAAATTACCAAAATTCCCTTGGGCCATTCTTATACTCCATTCGGATCACAAAAGCCCAACAATGAGCCCAAAATCAAAACCATATCTAAGTTTACTAAACTACAAGGGCCAGAAATGCCAATTCTCAAACTTACCTATACACTACACTTTTGAAAAAAAGCAAAAAAGGAATGTTAGCAATAACCCTCTAACCTTTCAATCAAACGCGGGATGATGTTTTCTTTTTTACAACTTTATAACATTTTGGCAACAAACACGAACAGCCCAACCTCCCCAAATCCCTTTTCCCGTTTCTTCCAACTACAAATCCATCAATCAGAGTCTCTTCCACGTCTTTTGACACTGGCAAAGCAGTGATTGGTGCGAACACCTCACCCATCACATTCAACTGGTCTTCTAATATTAAAGGTTAAAGAGATCAACGGCTAGGAATGCTTGGAGTTTTCATCTTCTCCTCACCTTCTCCTATAAATAGGAGTTTGTTATTCAGTTTTAGAGAGTTAGTTGAGTTCAGTATTTTGTAAATTTCCTTTTTCAATTTTACTTGTACTGTTTACCTTTTCAAATCGAGCTTTTAAATTTTCAAGTCAGTTGTACCTACTGTTTCTTATCTTGTACTAGTTTTTCTAAAGTAATAAAACTAGTTGAGTTGTGTTTGTTTTCAAAGTTTTCATGTTATAATTCAGTTTTAGTAATAAGTTGTATTTAAGCTCAATTTAGTTGTATTTGTTTTCTCAGCTTCAAAAGTTTTTGTTCATATTTGTCTAAATGCTTTTTAAATATGTAAGTTTTCTATTTAGTTCAACTTATGATTCTTTTGAGTTCTGTTTGATGAGGATTGGAAGAATTAAGGAGTAATAAGAAAATTTCAGCTTATTGGTAGGTTGTATCAGTCTTTATTGGTTTTAGAGAATGGTGCATATAGGTTTTGAAATTTGAAAGCCATCATCAGAAAAGTGTGGCTAGGGTCAGAGACTACAAATTCAAAGGTTTTAGATTCATGATTTGATTTCTGCATTAATATCTGCTTAATTCAGAGCTTTTGTGTTTACTTTTGTGTTTAGTCTGTTCTATTATAGTTAGTTTAGTTAACTTATATATTCAAATGTTTTAAGTTGATGTAAGCTGAATCAATTGAGACTTCTGTTTAATTCTGTCATTTAGAGGGTTAAGCCTAGCTGAGGAAGTATTCTTTTAAACATTTAAGCTAGGAATTTTAGAGTTAATAGGTTATTTCATTAGTTAATAGCTAGAGGTGAGATATAAGGTTTTTAGTTCTTTTAGTTTGAATGTTAGATTTTAAAGATGTTTAGAATTTAATCAGAGTGTAAGGAGTGTTGGATTAAATAAATTTTGACTCTAAAAGTCAATTACCAATAGTCTAATTCTTTTCTTTAGTTGAGTCTCTCATGAGAAACAAGATTTCTAAAGGTTTCAGAAGTTAATTTGCATTTTTAAAGATTCTATGAGCTAAAAATAGTGTACTAGCACCAGGACACTTAAAGTGTTAAGAAGTTTTAACCTTAGGTCATTCACAGAATTTTAGTGTTAAATTTGTGTTAGTGTAAACTTAGAAACATATAGATAGATAGTTTATGAGTTCTAAAGTAGAGACTTAGCCTGCATTTAAAAGTTTGCCAAATACATCAGCATAAGCAGTATTTACTTAGTTAATACTGCTGTTGCTCACCATTTTTCTAGCTACTTTTTACATGAAAGTAGTAGTATAGAACTGAGATTTAAGAATTAGTAGTATCATTCGCTTAATTAAGATAGCTTTTTAGTTTTCATTTCTAAGCTTTAGACTAGTCCTTATTTTCCTGCAAAATTTGTATTAGCAGCAGCTAAGATTTCAAAGATTGTCTTTTGGATTCCTAATTTCTAGTTGTTATTTCCAAAATCCTTTTATCTAGGTTTATTCAATATTCATAGTATAGCTTATTTTCAAATTTTAGTTTTTACGAATTTAGATATGAGCTATTTAGCTTTTAGGAGTTGTTATAATAACAGTTCATTAAGCTGCACTTCTTACTTTTTAAGGAGCAATTTTGTTAATCTAGTTTACTTTTAGCTCATTTCTTTTTAGATATCCTTAGTACACATTATAAGCTTCATTTAGTTTCTTTTGGTTTTTACTTTCATTGAGAATTAAGCTAGAAATAAGCCAAAGTTTAGAAGAGTTAGAATTTTCAAAGAAACATCATAGTTTCTGTAGCTCAGTTTAAAAAGCTGAATTTTTGGCTTATTTAATAGATTAATATGTCAAAGTGCTTTTATTAATGTTGTAGTAGATAAGCTCAGGTCCAATTTTCTGTTTTAAGTTTTCGTATTTTTTTTGTTAATAATGCTAAATTGTGCTTAAGTCGTAGGGTCTGTTTGGTATTTTCTCAATAGTTAAGGGTGAGCTGTTTTCATTATAGTGTAAATTTTTGTTACTTTTCCCCGCCCTACTTTTTTTTCTGTGTTGCTCTTTCTACCCTGGTCTTTTAGGGTTTAATAAAAATGGATTATTATTTTTTAATATTAGTTTAATAAAATTTGGGTTTAAGTGTTAAAAGCAAATTAGGTTCAATTGATTAGTATAAATTTGGGCATTTTATATCATTCGTTTTTTGCACATTTTAGCTAGTTAATATATTTTTCTTTATTTTTCCAATTAAACTTGTATTTTCTAGAAATTAAAATAGGTATTTGGTAATTTCTTTTTCTTATGAAATTCATAGAAAATAGGAAAAATCTAATTCTTTATGTAATAATTTTCTTTTTCATTCTAGTATTTTTGAAAAATAGGAGAATACGATTTTTAGTGTTAATTTTTGAAAAAAAAATGTTTATTTTAGATAATTCATTGTTCTGAAAAATTCATAGAAATACAAAAATAGTAAAAAATTCTAATTTTTTTCCTAAAATTTCTTTTTTTATTTTGTGTTTTTTAGTATAAAGTTTGTTTGTATAGTGGATTTTAGATTTTAAATTCTAGTTTTAGTGCATTTCTTTATTAAATTGTTATTTTTGTATTAGTAACAAATTTTAATTCTTTAATGTTTTTATAGTTTAATTGAGTGCATATTATAGTGTAATTCCAAATTCAAAATCCTTGATCCATTCTTGACTCGAATCGAATTATTCCGATTTCAATTCACGATTCGTTGGGATAGACTACCGCGAACATATTACTTCGGTTTAAAAATTATAGTATTGTGTTTTCTCTTAAGTGAGATTTTATCCTTTATATCTCTTGATTGGAAGTTAAGATGTAATTTGGAAAGTGAATTAGTCACGGGATTTTACTATAATATTATAAATATTGGACTAGTGTTACAAACGTACAAGTTACTATTAAAACCACTTTCATTACTGTAATATTGTAACGCTACTTTCTTACTGAAATATTACTTGAACTATTTCAATACTGCTTTTAATTAAACCTATGAATTCACCAACTTTATGTTGACCGTTTTTGCATGTATTTTCTCAGGTTATTATCTTGCTAGCTGAGCATTGGGAGCATTTGAGTCGCGTGGATATCAAAACTTAAAGGACTCGGTTTTCTTCACATTCGATAACTATTTTTCCTTAAATTATACAAAATGAGTCACGATTGAAATCTTGTAACGTTTGTTAAATCATAAATTATTGGGACCTGAATTTACTCTGATTTGTTTAAATCGAATGTGACATTTTATTAAACGTCTCTTTTGAGGTCGTTTACTATGGAATTGTCTGTATACCATGATATAGTGTAATATTATTGAAATGATAAAGAAGGGTTTGGCTAAACATAAATATGTGTAAAAGCAATATATATTTAAAAAAATTAAGTTGTTTTTTTAATATATACAAATCTACACTGCTTAATCAAATACGAAATAAAACTTCTATGAAACGACGTTTACTAGTAGAGTTTGTATAGTTATTGTCTTTGTCAAAACAAAGAACCTTTAAGCCCTTTCTTGCTCTTAACTCTTAACAGCTACATATAGTTGTCCGTGTGAGAATACTGGCCATTGTAGAAACAAAGCAACCTGCGACAATGTTTGCATTTTACTTTTATTAATGTGTATAACGAAACAAACTCAAATAGAGAATTTTCATTAGTTTAATTTGAATGACATTTTATTATCGGAAAAAATAATTATCATACACGGAATATCACAAATATAAAATGTATGTAAAGAAATTGTGAAATATAACTACTAAGACAACTCATTATGCTTAAATAAACTATACAGTGTCTCATAAAAATGCATACATAATCACATATCATGGCCATAGCCTAAGTAGCAGTTGCTAATTTGGAATCCTTTCATCCTTATTCACATATACTTCAATCTTACGAACACTTACGTCATACACTTGATCAAAAGTGTTGAAATTCCTAAAGCTTCCAGTGGCACCATATATAAACTCATAAAATTCATGAACTTATATAATCTTTATTAATAGCAAAATATTAATAAATAAAAATAAGTTTCTACCTTATCTCATGGCTTGGACCGCAAGCGAACAAATATATTAATATTAGCCAAATATATCCAATAAATATGTAATTCTAGAGCATATATATATATATATATATATATTCATTCATTCAATTTATTTAAATACTTAAGTGTGAAATAGTTTCATATATATGTTTAAGTTTTATGATGTTCATTTAAAAAAAGAAATGAGATGGTTGAATATGCCACCAATTTCTAGTTTCAATTTTAAGCAGGTTAATTAAAGACCTGCACGCATGAATCAAAACTTAATTGTCCATCACATAAAGTGAGATTAGTATTATAAGGCATTCAGTTCCTTTACACATTCTTATGGGTTCGGTATTCCAATACGCTTATATATATGTTTAAAGCTACTAAAATCTTTTATGAAACTATTATGTTCTTTCTCATCGTAATATAAAACCAAACACCCATTAAGAAAAAACTATAGTATAAGCTTCTACATATTATTTTTAGTAGATGGTTGTGGCATTGCAGTAACTATTTTGACCCATATGACAAAATCTTACACCTAATTAGTTAAACTTCAATTGCTGAAAGAGTATTTTGTTTTGGTTTACAAATTAGTGTTGTGTGCCCTTCTGGTTTCTTCACAAAATGCTAGTAATTTTAAGTTGATCCCTGATCTTGTAGCATTCATATACTTCATCAATGATTATATTGTTTTTTTAGTGCAAAGAAACTTGATAACCGTTTTGACTTCCCTATTCATACCCATGTTTTATCTAAGCATACCGAGAATGACATATCATAAAGCTCAATATCAATTCCAACAATCTCAAACAACTCCATCATGTTAGGATGTGTATTATGTAAAAAAAAATAATAAGTTAAATTACCTGCCCAATTGAAGACCATGAAACCCAACTCCAAGTCGACATCGCCATCCATGGTGAAAGTATTGGCATGAGTACCAAAATAGTCTTCTTTAGCGCAGCGTACGCCTGGTCTTTTTTTAGTACATACACGGACACCCCTCTTATATTAGACAACGCCATTAAGGTGGTGAAGGAATGAGGTTAAGTTTGGATTGGTGTTGTGTGTGTAGATAGCATATAAAGCAACAACTGCAGTACATCTATAGTTATTTAATCATGCATTCACATATAAATTTTTCGCAGAAAATTCAGCAAATAAACTAAGTGCAGGGATTACTTTAAGGGTTGTTTGGACAGATTCGGTTTAAGGGGCTCTCTAGACACAAACAGGGTTAATGGACTGTTTGGACAGATACGATTTAAGGGGTTGTTTGGACGCATATAGATTCAATAGGCTATTTGGATTGCAACAATTTTGTGGGCTATTTTAGGGGGTGTTTGGATTTAAATAGTGTGATTAAATGGGTCAATTATATCAAACTGGGTTAGTTTTTAAAATGGATCAAAACAGTTGAGGTACTATGTGAAATGAATAAAAAGTTATGAGGAATAAAAGATTAATATATCATATTATGCCTTATAGGCTAACCGAATTGATATATGCTAAAAGGCTTAAGATAAAAATAAAAGCATAAAAATAAACAA
>BQNB010098643.1:0-25107 GCA_026074375.1 Tanacetum coccineum
GGACTTTCAAATAAAGTTGGCGTTGTGTTCCGACTCTCTTGTGTCGACCTCTACCTAGTAAGCCATGAAAGGTTAGATTCTGGAAGTCTATGAGTTTTGTGTTTGAAAGAGTGTTAAGTCATTGGGTATGGCTTTGTATTGGCATTTGGAGGAATTAAAATGGTGTTTGGTTGGATTTTGAAATGAATTTTACGGCAGTTTGTAACCAGCAGGTTGTGGGATTGATTGTGAATTATTTTTTGTCATAAGGCACCTGGGAAATCCAATATGGATGTGGGCATATGTCTTAAGTATATGTGGTTCTTTGGATAGGGTCGTATCTCCTCCGGATGAGTGAGATATCGTCGTTTTACTAAAACTAGTCAAATCTGGAACACTTTTGGGAAAAGGAGTATAACTCCATAATTTTTGTGATAACTTTTCAAAAGAAATTTAGGTACCTATATAAGACCCTTAGTTCTATCACCTCCAATTGGTTTCACATCAAAAGCATCAATAAATTTTAAATTACGCTCGTTTTCGTAAGCTACAAAAATTTGTCAAAATTTCTTTGGGGACTGCTTTGGGATAGTAGCTTGTTGGGTATGTTTCAAAATATTTTGGTCTATGAAGACCTGGGAAATTAGACTAGGAGGTATAGAAACCTCTTAGGTACATGTAGGAATTCGGATGGAGTCATATCTACGCCCGACGAATGAGATATCGCAGAAATGGCAAAACTAGTCAAAAATATAGACCGGAATTTGAATGAGTAACAAGTTCAAAAACTTATATAGCAACACCTAAATATGTAAAACTGTAAGTTCTAGATATTGAACAAACTTAGATTTGAGCAGTCGTTTCGGATTTTGCGGACGCGCAGTTTAGGAAATGCACTCAGATTAGTAGAGCGATAAAATTTTGGAAAATGACTGCTTGATAAATGGGGGTAAAATGGTAATTTCACCTTGGATCCAAAATTCTCTGGGTAGTAGGCCCTATGTTTCTGGAAATTATACTCGAAATGCTTTCCGTAGACGAAAACCTCATACTTTTGTCATCCACGTACTAGTAAGTAGGAGGACTTCAAGATTTAGGTTTATTAGATTAAGGTAATTGCTGCCTCAAAGTTTTATATTATCACCGGCATGATGATTGTGTACTCTTTAGCTATTACTTTTAATTTATAACTCTAGGAGAGTTCATGTATATGTAGTTTATGTATTGAAAACTTAGAACCATTACGGTTGGATCAACTGGCTTTGAAAGCCAATGATGTATCCCTTTTTGGGGAAAATTGGTATGTATGTATGTTTTTTTGACATTGTCATTACGATTGTTGTAATTGCTTTCGGTTATGAGTTATGAGGAGGTGTCATTGTATAGGTTGTACTATGAGTGAAGCCTGGAGGTCGTGGTTACCCCCGAGGCACTTGGCTTGTATGAGATTGATTTGACCCCGAGTGTGGAATGATTCTTGTTGGTGGATCATCCGCACATGTATGTTACTTGCTTGCATAATCCATGAGTGGGTATTATTTTTGAAACTTGTTGTGACCGTTGACCAAACTGTATTTAATGATGTTTTGTGACTTGATGATTTTAAAACTGTGAATAGCAATAACAAATTTGTGTGTTGAACAAATGTCGTTGCGCGAATCATATTGACTATGTTGTATAAATTGTTTGTGTAAACAATGGAAATTGTGTTTTCAAATTTCATAAACTGACCTTGTGGTGTCAAATAAAATCTTCTTTCCAAAAAAAAATTATAAAAAAAAATAAAATATTTTTATTTTAAATAATAAGAATGGAAGGTGATGCTATCTTCTCTTCTTTCTTTTTGAAACAATCATGTTTTATTTTTACTTTAAAAATTTTATTTTTAACAAGGAAATAACTTACGCATGTAGCGTATGAAAAAGAAACGTTTTGACGAGGATGGACATGATGTCGTTTGGTCCTCAATTATGCATAACCAGATCAACTATGCATAATTTAAGAAGAACCATGCTATGTCGGATAAATCATCACCCTTAAAACGCTTGGTAATTGAGATAAATGTTTGGGTCAAGCTTCCGGAAGGAGAAAATATTTTTTTTACCCTGCTACGGATACTTATGCAAGTAACCCTATTCTTATCGACTGCATGGAGAGAGTCTCATGCGAGTCATTATGACCGAGTCGTTCCGAAGCGGAAATACCTACGGTATTGTTCGGAACGAGTGTGTCTATAAAGGAGTAATGTTTAGTTCATAGTGTCTAGGAGCGGTGATTGTTATGAAGACGTGTCAAGACCAAGTATAGTCGGTGTGCTAGTAAGCAATGATAGATTTGAGTTATCAAGGGCGTGAACCTGATACCGATACTAAGAAGGAATCTTCTTGGAGATGTAAAGATTCCTAAGGTGGGTGGAAGCTGAGATGGTTAGTCCCGAGGTTGAAAGTGAGACATGGAGAAGACTTCTCCTACATTGGATGTATGAAGCCTTAAATATATCAACTGATGGCCGTAAAGAAGACTTCTTTCCACGAATTAGAGTGTAGTGGTAGTGTAGTCGTAAGTATACCTGATGACGTCAAGGATATTAATGAGACACTATACGATACTTGACCTACGGTTAAGTGTAGTGGCCCTTACTCCGAGACCTGGCGACTCGAGGGCGTAAAGAGTAGCGAATTGATTGAGATTCTAGCTAAATAGCAACGTCCGTTTCCATTACTGGAGGAACAACAAAAATAGCCAACATCTTAAGTCGAGCGATATTGAATTAGGAGTGTGAGTATTTTGACTTCATGATTTGATTCATCAATGATGCTACGCGATGAGAAGGGACCAAACCAACGATGATAGTCGCCATGAGGAAAAGTTGAAATTTTTGATTTTCGTCGAACAAGTAATAAGTCCATGATGCTCGTTGTTTTCTTAATTGATTTTGATTTGTCATTTGACATTATGTATTGTAGCGGGATTGTCGCTACCGAATTATGTCACATATATGCTATATGTGATGTGTGCTTTAAAGGGTAGTGAGCGCTCATGTCACTTTTTTGTGGCCAGTGATGCGGCTTAGGTTGTAAGTAGATGGGTAAAATCGCCCAAGTGAGAATTTGGGACGTAATTAGGTCGGTGGTCATCGCCGAAAGTCTTGTTGACGATTGTGGCTTGAAGTACCCATGAGAGTGAGTGTAGACAAATTATAATTAGCCGTGTTTATGTTGGAATTATCGTCGAGGTGGCTTGACTTTGTGGCAAGCTCGGTACGATGAGGAAAATTTGACCGGAGGGGTAGAAACCTAGGTGTCAGAATGAATGATTATGCCAAAAACTCCAAAGGAAAGCGAATACGATATGTGATAAGAATCGGCAATTCTTGGTTGAGAGCGGGCGTGATGAATTCCTTTGTATGAGGTCAATTTATCGAGTCATCGTGTAAAAGATGGAGAGCGTACAATAGGTACTTATGTGATTATGTGGGCATGTGTAACAATGTCCTAAGGTGATTAGGAGATCTAATGTGTTTCGGATTATTTTTCGCAACCGGAGGGGCATTATTGAACGAGACCGGAAGGGCGACATGTGTATTTTGGTTTTGAATTGATGAGTATTTTAATTTAGATAATGATATAATTATATATATCGAACTTGATTATTGACGTCTATCTTGGTTTTAGTTAACGACATATGTTTTGGATTTTTGGCAACGAAGCATATTCTCGGTTTTGAATATTGGTTTAATTCCGTATTTGAGTGCGACATATACTTTGATTTTAATTCACGACGTAAGTTTCAGTCTTGGTTTTGATAAGCGGGATGCGCTTGATTTTGTAAGTTTTTATGATCCCCGACTAAGTCTGGATCGATCACCTATTTTGGAAAAATTTCCTGTAAGAACGACCGACTATAATACTTATTTCAATCATATCAATCACAAAGCGACTATAATTTCCCTTATGAAGAGCGCGATTATTAAAGTTAGAATGACGTGAATTGGTTTTGTCGAATATATTTTCGTCGACTTTGTTTTTTGTCCTATTTGGATAAAAGCTACAAGGATATGTTTTGATTTCGTGGGTATAAATTTATTGCTTTGTTTGTTGACTTTCCCATACCGGAATAGTATCACATATATATTTTTGAAAGAACGTAAGAGTCTGCGTGATGACGAGAAGCCGTCATGCCATGGATGAAAGATGTGATGGGAAAGAAAGGCCGAGCACCAAGGACAGCGCTCCTTTAAGGTGGGTGGAATGTAACAACCCGAGTTTCACGACGCGTATGACGATCCCCGATTCGGACGTCAAAAAATATATTTTACGAGTTTTCGTAAGCGAACGTCGACATTTAAATTTTTATTTGTCGTAATTAATTATTTTTGTATTTTATGGTGAACGGAAATTTGAAAATATTATTTTTAACGTTTCGCGAGTCAACGTTTGACTACGCGTTCGTTAGTCGTTTTGAGCATCGTAAAAATGCACGAAACGTCTCGTTAAATTTAAGATCGTAAATTTATTTATTTTATTACGAGAAGTCGTCTTTTGTTTTATTGCGGTCGGAAATTTAAAATATTTATTTTTGACATTTCGCGAGTCAACATTTTATTAAATATTTTAAATCTAATTAAGTGTGACGGAAATAAAAGTTAGTCACGGAAGTATAATCCCGAGCCTTTGGTCGGTTACATAACGAAACAAATAACCTTTGTACTAATTTTAAAAGGGCTTAAGGATGGAAGGACTAAAAGTGTCAAATGGTCAAAGTTAAATTCTATAAATAGCACCATATTCATACACATATAACTCTTTTATAAAAATTGTTCTCCTCCCTTGTTCTTCCTTACCCACGACCGGCCACCCAAAACACCACCCATTTCCGTTAATTTTTCCGACATGCAATACAATCCGAATAGAAAATATTAATCCTTGTATCAAGGCCTACAAATCCTACTATTAAAATCTCACATGCATTAAGTTTTGAAGAATTTATTTTCGGGTTTAATTCAAGTGTTTCGATTGAAAAGGTGATTGTACAAGAGCTAGATTAGTGATATTTCGAAGTGGGTTTTGTTAAAGAGTTAATGGTTTTGTGTTTGGGGTTGGTTCGAACCCACGGCTAGGGACAAAGGGGACGAGACGAAACTCTTTGTTGTCCGATTTTGCTCATAATGGCATTGTAAGTATTCGTATAATTTTTATTATAATTGTTTCCGCGATTTGATTATTTTTCGAGCGATGCATGTGATGAAATCCGAAAGGTATTGCGCTTGACTAGATTAGAAAGGATATTAAAAGTGTTAATTAGGCTAAATAATGGTATTTTAATGATTGTTGATTATTAAAAATGTGGTTCGATGAGTTTTTAAACATGCCAAATTTGTGCAGATACTTTGGCACGCAAAACGAGGTTCGAAAATTCATAAAATATGATTTTTGATGTTAGAATATGATAGAGTTCGTCCTAATGTACGTTTTGATAATTCGAACGTCCCGTAAGGAGATTGACGTAAAACGTTAACGTCTTTGTTCGACCTGCCACACCATCGATGGTGTGACCAAATCCATAAATCTTGTGAGGCAACCGCTTCTAACAAAATGAATGGCTTTGACCCAGAATCACCCCTACTAAATGAGCACGATATGCTTGTAGACATTGAGCCCACGGCCATTTTGTACAGTCTATGCTGCCTATCATACCAGGAAACCCATGTTTTTTCTCGTGAAAAGAGTAGAGTTTTTCGACGTCAGTTTGCGTAGTCTTGCAAATACTCCTGCCATTAACTCTATTAACACCATTACAGAAATGATCAAACAATCACGAAGAGTTTTTTTTCAAGATTGTAAATTCATCTAGGAATCTGAACAGCAGCGAATGTAGTTGGCGAATCGCGAAGGTACACTTCACTAAAGCAGAGATGCCAGCTTTTCTAACAGCATCACACCCTTCTTGAAAATAAGGGCAGTTAGCAGACAAATCTCGAACAATGCGGGTGAACAACTATCAGTACATTCAGAATCGTTTACGAAATAAATAGGCGTTGTAAAATGGTTTTTTAGCAAAGTAAGCTAGCACTAGACGGTCATGAGCACCGTAACGATCTCTAGGCATATAGCTTCGTTGGTATTTTTGGATTGTAGGAGTAGATGATTGAATAACAAAAGCAGCATCTATTAAAAAACCGGAGAGTAAACTATTCACTTCCGTTTCATCATCCGTATCATCGAAAAATAAACACTAGGAATTAATTTGAGACATATTGATTGTAGTGTGTGTTTTTTATAAAAAGTGTATATGTGTGTGAAAATAGGAAAAAAGATGTTGGGTTTTATAGAAAATAAAGGGATAATTTTTTTTTATAGGAAACAACTTCATTTACTCGGTCTTCTACACGACCCAAACAATTGCAAAGGTTGGGGGGGACTAGTCTAGTTCGGTCGAGGTAATGGGACGACCGACCTTAGTTGCTTCCACATGGGACGACCGACCGAATATCGACCTTACCATTACATTCAGTCTAAAATTACAAGTATATATATATATATATATATATATATATATATATATATATATATATATGTGTGTGTGTGTGTGTGTGTGTGTGTGTGTGTGTGTGTGTGATACTTCCATATTTTTATAACACAAAACACACACACTTCTCTCCTCCTCTTTGTCGGTCGGAAAACACCACCACCATCAGAAAAGTTTTTCGGTCATCGGAAACCGCCGTGTCGCCGAAAAAAGTCACATGCATTCCGATCAACCTATATTTTCCGAATCCCCTCGTCATTTCCTACGCATCTATCCAATAAAATTTCACATGCAATGAGTATTTTTCTAGTTAGAGTTCGGGTTTGATTCATAAGATTTCGAGTTGAGGGGTTGTTTAAAATGGTTAGATTAGTGGTATTTCGAAGTGGGTTTTGTTTAAAAGTTGCGGGTTTAGTGTTTTGGGTTCGGTTCGAGTTTCGGTTAAGACAAAAGGAGACGATTTTGATCATTGATTTTGCTTATTATAGCATTGTGAGCATTCTTTTATGTTTTCTTTCGTTTATTTTATCGATTTGATTATATGTGATGAGGTCCGACACTTGCGTTGGTTAGAATAGATTGTGAATGGGTTGATTAGTTGACGAAGATAGGTTAACTAGGCGTATTTTGATGTCGTTGTGAGGCGAAAATGAAGTTTCGATAAGTTTTGTAAAAGTTAATTTCGAGCAGATTGTTTGTCTCAGAAAACGAGGTTCGAAAAATCATAAGAATTGATTTTTGATGTTGAAATATGATAGACTTCGTCCTAATGTACGTTTCGGTAATTCGAACGTCCCGTAACTCCTTATAACGAAGAAGTTACGGCGAAAACAAGTTTTGAAAATCTTATAAATTGCAAACAACACTTGGTAATTCATACTTTCTGTCCAGATTTTTAAACGTCGATTTTTGGCACTTTTGAGTCCGTTTCTGTAACACCCCCATTTTTACAGATAGCAGCGGAAGCTAATCTGGGGTATTACTTCAAAGGTACAACAGTCATAATCATAGAAAACGAATCAAAAGAGTCGTTTATGAAAATAAGTTATCATTCATTTATTTCATCAGAGTTTTTACAAAAGAGAGGTCCCAACATCTGTATTTACAAAGTGTGAATGATAACGGTTTTTCTATCTTCATGTCCTCGCCACTCCGTGCCATTAGTTACCTGAGATAAAACATGCTAAAAAGTCAACACAAAGGTTGAGTGAAATCCATAGGTTTAAGTAATATAATTTGAATGCAAATGCGATATTCGGGTTACGTTGATATACACACGTATTGAAAACCAATTATTTTTTATTGCCATTAGCTCATGTATCGAAGCCTATGGGTATGGTGATACGCTTATAGCCATGCGGGTACTTTGCCAAAATACCGCGGGATGTCTAATGATGGTGCAATTGGTTCACTTAACTAGGTACACCTACGGGGAGTCCAGCCAATAGATCTATTCACATAATTCGCGCTTAATACAGCCGAGTGTAATTAAAAGTTCTTAGATATGGGGTATTAAAGGCAAAAAGATGTTTACTTAGGCAATAGTAAATTGAAATAGCATACAGAAATAATTGCATTCATGTTTATAGCATGTATCCCCCTCGCGGGTTTATATAAAGATTGAAATGCGAGGCTATGAACTCACCTAAACAGTTATAGGGAAATTGATAGCAAATGTATATGAAATGAAAGTAACGGCTTCGTCACGGGAACCTGGGGTATTATATGTTCAAGTATATAGCTGATTGACATATTAAGATTTTTACATTGATGTCGGTTTTGATATTAAAATTATCATAACACCGTTCGGGCCATCATAATTCAGAAGTCATTCAGTAAACGTTTGAGGAGCTAGGGCACTTTAAATCGTAAACCCAACAACTCAGTCAGAACATAATACCAAAATGAAACTCCTTAATATGAGCTCCATTCGTATTGTGGTTTGATATGATTCCGGGACTTGATTTGAAAGTCATCGATGATGAATGATACAAAGTTATAAACATAAGCAGTTTAGCATTTTTATTCAATATCTAGAAATTAAAGCACGTCAAGGTTAATTAAAGTTAGTCTTGTAATGTTTGAATGTGTTTTTATACTTTTAAAATGTTACATTTTAGACATTGTGTTGAACAAAAGTGGCAAAATATACCCTTGGAGTTTGCACTTTTACGAGTTTGGTCCTTCAACTTTAAAAGATATACCAAGTAAACCTTGTACTTTAAAAAATGACATAATAGACCCTTGTAGTTATAACTTTGATAAAATGACACTTTTAGTCCTTTTAGTTATAGTTTTTGAAAGTTACGTTAATCACCCTGGCATGGATAATTTTTACATAAACATGTCAAATTGCAATGCAAGCTTATTTTAAACATTTTAATAGACATTTATAAGTTATAATAAACTAAAATATGAAGATTTAACACAACGCAAGTTTAAATTAACGATTCGTTAAGCTGGGAAGTAAAATGGGTCATATTTGGGTTTTTAAAATGAAAACGCGCGGGTTTTAAGCTCAAATTCTTTCATGACTTATCAAAGAACTTATTTTAATGTTATTTAAGCTTATTGGGATAGATTATAACAATAGTTTACAAGCTTAGCTTATAGATTAAGTAAAAACATGAAATTAGGGTTTCGGTGTATGTTTTGGATATAAAAGGTATTACATCATAGGTTTTGAGTTTCAAAGCTTTCATTTTATGATTTTGTATGATCATTGAACATTATTAGGTATTGCAATACAGAAATATAAGCTTAGAGACCTGGTCTGAGCCTTATAGTTTAGAAAGGGTCGGATTTCGGAGAATTTAGCTAGTACGCCTAGAATAACGACTCCCGGGCTTTGTTTCTTGGTTTCTTTTGCTTCCTTTCTATACTTGAGCCTTCTTAGAACCACTTAGGATCTATTAGAGCAAAGGATTGCTTCTATGTAAGGGTTATAGAGGAGGAAGTGGGGGATGAAGAAAAATGAATGGTTTAGGTTGCTATTTATAGGTAAAATGACCCTTAAGCTTCAAGGAACTTGTATGATCTGGTTAGGACACATAAGAGACCTAGAGGATGATGAGTAGAGGCTAGTAGGTGTGTTGGTTAAGCTAGAAACTAGCTTGGATGAGGTGTTTTTGGTCTTGGTATGCCGTAGGTACAAAAGAAGAAACAAGAGCACATGTGATCAATTTTATATAATAAATGAAGTAAATATTTTTTTGAGGTGCTTGTAAGCAGCTTAGGGATGAAGTAGCATGGTCATCAAGGTGCTTGATTGCAAGAAAAACTTTCAAATTGGGTCAAAATGCAAAGGTTTTGATTTCGGGTTCACTAGGGCTCATTTAGGGTTTTTAAGCTTAAATTTCGTGTATACTGATTAGGAATGATAGGTTACTGATCCTAAGACTTATATTAAGGATTATAATCAAAATTTGATAGGTGGTTTGGGTTAAAATGGGTAGAAAATGAGTAAACGGGTCAAAATCACAATTAGGGCACAATTAGGGTTTTCGGGATTTATTTCTTGTATAATTGAAGTAGAATGGTGAAATGATGATGGAAAGTGATTGAGAATGTTGTAATTTATGTTATTACAACTTATTTGAGTATTGGTTTAGGTTTACAATGGATAAAAACGAAGAAACGAGTCATGGTTTAGAAACTAGCTCGGTTTTAGGGTTTAGGGTTTTGAATTAGGGTTTTGAGTGAAAAAAGATGTATGAAAGCTTATGAATAGAATATTTAGGGTTTACACATTATAAAATGAGTATAGTAGCTTGTACACAAGTGATGGTGAATAAATTAGAATGAAAACGGAGGTAAAATGGCTATTTTGGAGATCATGCTTAATGACTTGTACATTGAGCTTTTAGAGACTTGTACTTTGACTTAAAGAGACTTTTTTATTTAAATGAGATGTACATATGCTTTATTAGCTTGTGCATTCACTTTAGATGTTAATCCTTCATGGAATTAGGGTTTAGAGACATCCGATAACAGTTTAAAGCCCGTTTTGATATTAACGTTGCGATGGTACATGATAGGAATAATGTCTTTGTAAAATCGTTAATATGATATTGATTTATATTTTATGTATGATTGGCTTGACAATATATGAAGATTGGTATTGACATAGATAGGTTGCCTGAGACCGTTAACTTTAGTTATGCAAGAAATGTTGCACATTGAGAAAATTGGCCAAACGTATGTTATGTAATGTAATAAAGCGAAAAATTTCCCTGAAAAGGTGAGTTTATATATAACTGATAGATTGTACATCATCTAACTTAATAGATGGATATTTACATTTATGAAAATTTTGGGTTGTTATAGTCCCCCATCCTTATAGAAATCTCGTCCCGAGATTTGATTTGATGTTGAAGTGATGATTGAAAACAGATGAGGATATTTGGCACGAATTTCGTCTTCACGCTCCCATGTAAATTCTGGTCCTCTTTTAGAGTTCCATCGCACTATGACTATAGGAATACGACTTCGCTTTAATTTCTTGATTTCACGATCCATTACTTTTACTGGTTCTTCTACAAAGTTGAGTTTGTCGTTGAGTTGAAGTTCTTTCATTGGAATAATAAGAGATTCATCGGATAAGCACTTCTATGAGAATTAGGAAACGTGGAAAGTTAGTTGGATGCTACTAGCTCTTCAGGAAGCTATAGTTTGTATTGCTATGGGCACAATTCATTTCAAGAATTTTAATGGTCCAATGTATCGGGGAATTAAGCTTTCTTCGTTTTCCGATTGGAATGATTACCCTTAACGGGGTGATACTTTTAACATAACGTCGTTCGCCAACAATTGATATTATAAAGGATTTCGCTTACATTGGCATAACTTCTTTGTCGATCTCTTGCAGCTTGCAAGTGTTGTCAGAATTTGTACGATATTTTCTGTAGTTTCTTGATTTATTTCTTGTCCCGTAGAACTTGAGAAATCTCCAACTTCGGCACAGCATTCAGGTGATCTTCACTTTGACCATAAAGTGACTATCGACGTGCTGCCTTGATGCTGGCATGATAACTGTTATTTGTAGGAAAATTAACAATGGTAAATGTTTATCCCATCTTTACCTGATATCTATAACACAAGCTGTAGCATGTTTCGAGTTGTTTGGGATGGTTTCTTTCACTTTGTCCATCAGTTTCATGATGATTATGCTGTACTCGTCTAGTTGTGTACCCAAAGCTTTTGCAATGATTGCCAGATCTGGATGTGAATAACTGTCACGATCCGAGATGATAGAGATGGACGTTCATGTAGAGAGACTATTTCTTTGTTATATAACTTGTACGAGTTTCTATCTATCAGTCGCTCGAATGGGATTGAATGTGATGATTTTGTGTAAGACGGATCGACACATGACCCAGAGGAATCATGGTCCGGTTGAGGTTTTGGTAGCTTTGTAACATTAATTCATTGTTATCCTCTCCCATTTCCACTAGGAATTTTACGGTTGTACCAATAAGCCGTATGGCTTTTGACATTTGCTTTAACTCTAGAACTGTCATACACTTGCTATCATATTCTGCGATGATTGCCTTCATGTTAGGCCACCAATAGAGTTTCTTTAAATCATGGTAAATCTGGTACAGAACCCGACGTGTAATAGAATATTGTTAATTATCGAGACTCCATGCATGACTTAAGTGCTCTCAAACCGCCAAAAAGTGGTAACAGCTTAGGTTTTTGATACAAACGTAGTTCCATCAGACGATTTTCAAATGATTTTATCAATTCACTCGTACGGTTCAAGTTTTTGACATTTTCTTCTTTGGGGTTTCATTTGGGCTACGAGGAATTTGGAGATGGTAATTTTGGATGAAACGGGTTAAGATAATGCTCGAACTCGGAGAGTTTGATTCATTTCTTTCGCTTAAGGAATCTGCCTACAACATTTGCCTTTTCGGATGATGCAATATCTCACAATCATAATATGCGGTAATTCTAACCTCGGGTTTGCCTCATATTCATTTCTTTTTGACGAAGAATATGTTGAAGGCTCTTGTGATCAGTGAAAACTATACACTTTGTACCGTATAGATAGTGTCTCCAAATTTTAAGAGCGAATATTATTGCTCCTAATTCAAGATCATGAGTGGTAATAGTTTTCTTCATGAGGTTTGAAGTTGTCGGATGCATCAAGCAATGATTTTTCTCTTTGCATTAGTAAGCTCCTAACCCTTGAAGAGTTGCATTACAATAAATGACAAAATTATCGTTTCCTTCTGGTAATGCTAAGATTGGTGCTTCACAGAGTTTTTGTTTAAGGAGTTGAAAAGCTGATTCTTGTTCTTCGCCCTAGATATAACTCTTGTTTTTCTGGGTTAATCTAGTCAAAGGCTTTGCAATCTTTGAAAAACCTTCGATAAATCTTCGGTAATAGCCGGCGAGTCCTAAGAATTGACGCACTTCTGTGGGTGTAGTGGGAGATGTCCAATTCTTAATAGCTTCAATCTTGTCAGGGTCAACATGAAGTCCTTTGATATCGTTGAGATGACCAAAAAATTGCTGATATGAATCCGAAATCACATTTAGAGACTTGGCATACAATTTTCTTTTTTGGAGTAATTCCATATGACTAATTCTGAGATGATTTGCATGTTCTTCTTCGTTACGAGAATAGATAAGAATATCATCGATAAACACTTACATACACGATTCATGAGATCCATGAATACAGCAGGTGCGTTTGTTAAACCAAATGGCATGACTTGAAATTCATAGTGTCTGTATCTTGTTCTGAAAGCAGTCTTAGGAATATCTTCTTCCCTTACTCTCAGTTGATGATAACCTGATCTTAAGTCGATTTTTGAGTAAACGCTTGAACCTTGAAGTTGATCAAATAAGTCATCGATCCTTGGTAATGGATAACGATTCTTTATGGTAAGTTTATTCAACTCTCGGTAATCGATACACATTCTGAAAGATCCGTCCTTCTTTTTAACAAATAAGACAGGAGCTCCCCAAGGCGATGTACTTGGTCGAATGAAACCTCGGTCGGTTAGTTCTTGAAGTTGGTTAGATAACTCTTGCATTTCTGAAGGAGCCAATCTATAAGGTGTTCGAGCTACAGGTGCTGCTCTGTAGGGATTAAGTCGATTTGGAATTCTACTTGGCGAACGGGAGGGAGACCAGGTAGATCTTCAGGAAAAACATCTGGAAATTCTTTGACTACGGGAATGTCTTCTAGTTTCTTCTCGTCTGATTTCTTCTCCATTACTTGAATCATGAAAACTTGACAACCTCGGGATATATACCTTTCGGTTTTTATACAGGATATGAGATTTAGTCGAGTTTTACTTCTGACTCAACTCGATGATAAAAGTTTCACGTTGATGGGAATGTGTATCGACTTTTTAATTCACAGAGGAATTTTGGCATGATACTTGGATAACCAGTCCATACCGATGACAACGTCGAAACTACCAAGCTTAATTGGCATGAGATCGATTTCGAAAGGTTGATTTAGCAGGGTTAAAGTGCAACCTTTAATAACAGTGTTTGTGCTTACTAAGTTTCCTTCAGCCATTCATGTCATAAATTGTATCTATTAATAGACGGTAATATTTTAGCTTAGAGGCAAAGCGATATGGATATAAAGTTCTAACCGCTCCAGAATCAACCCAATAATTTGATAAAATGCTGATTTAATAGAAAACATTCGAGTAACTAATTTTGGGTCTTGTTGAGCATTCCTATATTTCAGAATGTTGGCTCTTTCATTGGGCATTGCTGTTGGTTCTTGCGGCACTGATTGGTATATGTGCTTTTTTCTCCACAGGCTGCATACATGTCACTAGTGTTGATTACTTCCAGTGGCGGTTTCTTTTTCTGCAGTTCTTAATCATATGACCACTTGTTGCAAATATTACATTTGCTAGTACAAGGTCCAGTATGATGGAAATTGCATCTCTTGCACAAAGGGAGATCTCCGGCATACCTACCATTTTTTGAAGGAGTAACATCATAAGCTCTACCAGCTTCATGCCTTCGGTTTTGTTGTTGACGATTGATGTGCGATTGTTGGTGTTGCAGGTAGTTGTTGTTGCTGTGGGGAGCTGTTGATGAACGTTCTTTGTCGTCAAAATTTCTTGTTGTCAACTCGATACTTGAGCAATTGGAGCATGTTAGTTACCTTGATCATTAGGCCTTTTGGGCTATGTTGATGCTTCCTCTAAAGTTTGAGTTTAGAGGCAGTAACTTTCATTCATGCTTCTGAGGTGGTCCCCGTTGAAAGATTCCAAGGTTTATAGTTGTTTGGCACCATGTTTGGACATAGAACCGTTAATTCTTGGAATCTTCTAACATAAGGTTTAAGATCATTTCCTTATAATAGAATGTTAAAGTTTCTTCTTCATCATTCTGTTTCCAGTCCGGGACAATACGTGTTTGTCAAAAGCCTGCGCGCGCTAGCTCGCACGTTAGGTGATTTGATTGGATTGCTCTATTCCTTAGATGGCATATGCATTCCACCAGGACAAGGCATCATCAGTTAAAGTACCAGTAGCAAATGTTACTTTATTTTCTTCGGCACATCTGCTACGAGAGAATACTGATTCGGTTCGTTCAAACCAGTGAATAAGGCCTACTGCTCCTTCCGTACCATTAAAGTAGAAAGGTTGACAGCTAATAAACTCTTTGTAGTTTCCGGTTATCACCTGAAGGGAAGTTCGTTAGACGAGGATCCTCGTCGGGATTACTAGCACTTGCCATTGTCGCAGCTTGAGCTTCTAGAGCCGAGGTGACACTATCAGTAAAACTAATTTCCTAATGGCATCTTGAGTCATAGCCGGTGCTACCGATGTGCTGATGCTCTTTTTAGAGGCTTCTACCAATAAAAGGAAAACAACGTAATAAGAATGATATCACAAGGATAATGCTTGTTCTTCTTTAAAATGATTCAAAGAGAAATTGCTTTTTCTTGAAATGCTTAAAAGATCAATGCTTTTATTTTTTTTTTTTAAGCATTTTAAACAATGGTGATATCTAAAGGTTATGGTATGATGATGAATGTACGATGGATGATATGAATGATGAATAATGATGAGATGAATAAAGTGGTAAGAAACAACAAGGTAGATAACAGGATTGCCTTTGTATTTAAGAACAACTTGCCTTAGTACTATACATAGTCAAGATTTGACAAGTGTTTTTATTTATACCACACATCCCGTGGCTAGGTTAAAGCTAAAAACTGAAATTTAAACTAGAAACTGGATGATCATTCCATGCGGTTCTGGAGTTCGATGATGGAGTTCATGAGATTTTCTATGTCTGCTTGGTGACGAGTTTCCATGTCGTTGATAACTTCTCCCAATTCAGCAATCCTATAGCGGGCTAGAGAAATTTTATGGTTGCATCCTATTTGCTTTCTCTGGAGTTTGGAAATCTGAGTATGAGCTTGCTGAAGTTCGGCTTCTAGAGCATCAAAATCTCGTTGAATAATTACAGTTCCTTTTCCGAGGCCTTCGATTCCATTTTCAATATGCTCGATACGTTCGATGAGGATTGCATCTAGGCTATTTAAGATTATCCCATGATTTTTGTTCTTCAATGACGCTCGATAGTTGACTTTTGAGAGCTTTCGCCAATCTTAAAAGTTTGAGGTTGAAAGGGTAGATGAATGATTTTGGTGAAAGAAGTCCTTCTGGAAGAAAGAATTCTTGAGGTTTAGGAGGTATGATAATTGGAGGCAGGATTGGTGATTTTTTAGTATAGAAAGCTTGTAAAACCTTCATGTAAGATCATCGGGAATAACGTAGGGTTGGTGAAGCTGCGGGGTCAATCACAAATGAATTGGAAGCACTAGAGTAAGTTTTCCTTGGAGAGGCCGAGACATAATCCGGAGAAGCCGGGGGAACATAGTTTAGGAAGTTGGAAGAAAAGGCATCCTCCAAATTGCCAATAGGAATGTTGTAGGGTACCAGGAGGTGTAGACTTCCATTACGGAGATAATTTTTTTGAGGCTAATTTTTAGGTAATAGACACTTTCTCTTGGAGGAATCTTCAGGTGTAGGTTGGTTCTTATTGGAAATGTTATTCGTCTTCAGAGGTTTATAAGGAATTGCGCTAAACAAGGTTTACCGATGGTATAATATATCTAGAGAAGTAGTAGTGTGTTTATGCGGTTTTATATCTTTATACTAAGAGGAGGACCGATTTACAGGGGTATTAGAGCATAGGGATTAGTAACATTGGATAGATCATTCGGGTTACTGATTATAAAATAGGTTTCCTTTCCAGCGTTTTTGTAGGAGGCCTTAAGTATGGTCTTCTGTCCCACATTAATTTTTAAGAAGGAGCTAGCGGTATTGACTCATAGGTAGCGGGGTGGGCATTAGGGTTTTAGGCGACAGGAGGAATAAGCTTTTTGGCTCTAAATTAAGGCTAGTCCAGTTTATCGGGCTATGTTGTAGAACTGTTTATTAGTTTCTTTGTATTAGCTATGTGTCTCTTCCATGACAAGGGCATTTGTGGAGGTATCATGGTTTTGTGCCTGATCTGTCATATTTATGGATTTCCATTTTATTTAGGGATTTGGAGTTTTAGGAATTTCGTATGGCATTATCTTTTCGTGGAATTTCTTTTTTTACCGAATATTAGGTTTAGGCATGCTGCGATTATCAAAGGTTTGTTCTATAAGTTTTTTTGAATTGGAATTTTAAGGCTTTTCTCGTTGGCTTAGAGACGGATAGGATTGACTTTTACTTAGAGATGGTCAGGGTAGGAAAGACCTCTTATGGGTTAGGCTCCTGGCTTTATGTTTTCGTCTTAAGGCGTCTTATGGTTATTTTTTTATTAATACACTAATAGTATAGGTGTTCGGAGAGCTTAGAGGTTTTTTTGTTAATTTGCGAAGACTTTTCATAGTTGAAGGATATTCACAAAGGGTATAGTACTAGTCTAGGATTAGATGGTTATATGACTAAGGATGGACTGTCCAGGGATAATGAGCGTTATTTTTTAGCTATGAGTAGATGGTCGGGGAAGGACATCGTCTGCTTAAACAACCCAGCAGTAAATAACATAAGTTATTTATTTAGTAATATAATAGTTATGTAACTTTACATACCATTCCGGGAGATATAGCGGCACGGAGGACTTTCTTGGATGGAAAAAGAAAAGTAGTTATAGTTAAGGTTTTAACCTTGTTCTCTATAACGTTGGCTCTTGATACCAAATCTGTAACACCCTCATTTTTATAGATAGCAGCGGAAGCTAATCTGGGGTATTACTTCAAAGGTACAACAGTCATAATCATAGAAAATGAATCAAAAGAGTCGTTTATGAAAATAAGTTATCATTCATTTATTTCATCAGAGTTTTTACAAAAGAGAGGTCCCAACATCTGTATTTACAAAGTGTGAATGATAACGGTTTTTCCATCTTCATGTCCTCGCCACTCCGTGCCATTAGTTACCTGAGATAAAACATGCTAAAAAGTCAACACAAAGTTGTGTGAACATCCATGTTTAAGTAATATAAATTGAATGCAAAATGCGATACTTCGGGTTACGGTTGAATTTACACTACGGTATTGAAAAAACATATTTATTATTGCATTAGCTCCTTTAGAATCCGAAGCCTTAGGGTATGGGTGATAAGTATAGCCCTACGGGTAACCTTTCGCCAAAAAATAACGCGTGATTTATAATGATGGCAGTTGGTTATACGTAATTGGGTACTCAACGGGAGTACCTGCCAAATCAGACTAGTAACAATCATTCGCGCTTTACTACGGAGAGTAATTAACGGTTCATGATTATGGGGACTTAAAGGCAAAACCAGTTACTTAGGCAATAGTAAATTGAATAGGCATACAAAATAATTGCCATTCATGTTTTTAAGCTTCGTATCCCCCGCGGGTTTATAAAAAGATTGAAATGCGAGGCTATGAACTCACCTGAACGGGTATAGGGAAATTGATAGCAAATGTATATGAAATGAATGTTAACAAAAAAAAAAATAACAACTCGTCACGGGAACCTTGGGGTAATTTTTGTCAGTCATAGCTTGAATTGAATATGTAAGATTTTACATTGATGTCGGTTTTGATATTAAAATTATCATAACACCGTTCGGGCCATCATAATTCAGAAGTCATTCAGTAAACGTTTGAGGAGCTAGGGCACTTTAAATCGTAAACCCAACAACTCAGTCAGAACGTAATACCAAGATGAAACTCCTTAATATGAAGCTCCCTAGTATTGTGGTATGATATGAATCCGGGACATGATTTTTGAAAGCACATCGATGATGAATGATATAATAGTTATAACATAAGCAGTTTTAAGCATTTTATTCAATATCTGGAAATGTTAAGCACGTCAAGCGTTAATTAAAGTTATGTCTTGTAATGTTTTAATGTGTTTTTATACTTTTTCAAAATGTTACATTTTAGACCCTTGAGTTTGAAAAGTGGCAGAATATACCCTTGGAGTTTGCACTTTTACGACTTTGGTCCCTCAAGTTTAAAAGATATACCAAGTAAACCTTGTACTTTAAAAAGTGACATAATAGACCCTTGTAGTTATAACTTTGATAAAATGACACTTTTAGTCCTTTTAGTTATAAGTTTCTGAAAGTTACGATATATACCCCTTGCATGGATAATTTTTACAAAACATGTCCAAATTGCCATGCAAGCTTATTTTAACATTTCAATAGACATTTATAAGTTATAATAAACTAAAATATGAAGATTTAACACAACGCAAGTTTAAATTAACGATTCGTTAAGCTAGGAAGTAAAACGGGTCATATTAGGGTTTTAAAATGAAAACGCGCGGGTTTTAAGCTTAAATTCTTTCATGACTTATCAAAGCACTTATTTTAATGTTATTTAAGCTTATTGGGATAGATTATAACAATAGTTTACAAGCTTAGCTTATAGATTAAGTAAAAACATGAAATTAGGGTTTTGGGTGTACGGTTTTGGATAAAAAAGGTATAACACATAGGTTTTTGAGTTCAAAGCGTTATATTATGATTTTAGTATGATCATATGAACATTATAAAGGTATGAGTACATAATATAAGCTTAGAGAACATGGTCTTGAGCTTATAGCTTAGAAACGGGTCAGAATCGGGACTTTTAGCTTCGTCCGCCTAGAATAACGACTCCCAGGCTTCGTTTCTTGGTTTCTTTTGCTTCCTTTCTGTACTTGAGCCTTCTTAAGACCACTTAGTGATTTTTAGAGCAAATGGATTTTTTTATGTAAGGGTATTGAGTAGGAAGTGGCGGGATGAAAAGAAAATGATGGTTTAGGTGCTATTTTTAGGTAAAGTACCCTTAAGCTTCAGGGAACTGTTCGATTAGTTAGGACACATAAGAAGACCTAGAGGTTGTATGAGGAGGGGCTAGTAGGTGTGTTGGTTAAGCTAGAAACTAGTTTGGATGAGGTGTTTTTGGTCTTGGTATGCCGTAGGTACAAAAGAAGAAACAAGAGCACATGTGATCAATTTTATATAACAAATGAAGTAGATATTTATTTGAGGTGCTTGTAAGCATCTTTGGATGTATGTTTCATGGTCTATCCAAGGTGCGTGATTGCTAGAAAAAAACTTCAAATTGGGGCCAAAATGCAATGGTTTTGATTTAGGGGTCACTGCGGGTCATTTAGGGTTTTAAGCTTGAATTTCATGTATACTTGATTAGGAATGATAGGTTACTGATCCTAAGACTTATTTTAAGGATTATAATCAAAAGTTGATAGGTGGTTTGGGTTAAAATGGGTAGAAAATGAGTAAATGGGTCAAAATCACAATTAGGGCACAATTAGGGTTTTTGGGATTTATTTCTTGTATAATTGAAGTAGAATGGTGAAATGATGATGGAAAGTGATTGAGAATGTTGTAATTTATGTTATTACCACTTATTTAAGTATTGGTTAGGTTTACTTATGGTAAAATACGGAAGAACGAGGTCATGGTCAGAACTAGCTCGGTTTTACGGGGTTTTTAGGGTTTGATTGGGTTTGAGTGCCACAAAAGATATATGAAGCTTATGAATAGAATATTTAGGGTTTACACATTATAAAATGAGTATAGTAGCTTGTACACAAGTGATGGTGAAGATATTAGAATGAAAACGGAGGTAAAACGGCTATTTTAAGAGTCATGCTTAATGGACTTTCTACATGAGCTTTTAGAGACTTGTACTTTGACTTGAAGAGATTTTATATTTCAAATGAGATGTTATATTACTTGTACATATGCTTTAGTAGCTTGTGCATTCACTTTAGATGTTAATCTTCCTGGTTATAGGTTTTAGAGGAATCCGATAACCGGGTTTAAAGCCGTTTTCGATATATCGTTGCGGAATGGTACAGCTATAGGAATAATGTACTTTGTACATTGTGAGCATTCCTTTTATATTTGTTTCGTTTGTTTCGTTATTTGATTTGATTTTTATTGTTGCATGTGATGGAATCTAAACGATCTTGCGCCGACTAGTTAATTGGTGTTATAAAACGATTAAGCGAGTTTAGTATGAATTATAGGCTATATTAGATGTGCCGTAAGTGCGAAAACAAGTTTTGAAAAACTTATAAATTGCAAATAGCACTTTGGTAATTCATACTTGCTGATCCGATTTTCAACAGCTATTTTGGGCACTTTCGAGTCCGTTTCAGCCTTCCGGCGAAACACGAAAGTTGTCCGGAATGATGTTTTCTATAAAATCCCTTCTTGATCAAAGTCACGAAAACGTGATATAACGGGCCAAAACCGATGGTCAAACTGCTGCGTTTTTATTAAAAATACAAGTTCCTGCAGAAACTTGCAGGGGCAATTTGGTCATTTTCTGTCGAGATTCAGGTCTCGGCTAAAACTAAAAAGTTGTCCAGAATATCATTTCGCATAAAATCTCTTCTTTGTCCGAATTGTGAAAATGTGACTTAAAGGGTCGTTTGGCGCGGGTCAGATTTAGGTAAAAATATATATAATTATAAAAGTCAAAGAAAGTCAAATGTTGATTTTAAAAAGTCAACGGGTTAATATAAGACTTATTGAATGTTTATAAAAATAATAAACGCTATTATTTTTACGAGTATAACAAATTAGACTTAACGATTTTTATGAACGAATATAGTTCTAAAAATAGTAACATACGGGACATAATCCCGATATTGGTAATTAATAACCAAATTGAAAGTCGAAAGTTCGACGAGATAAATAAATATTTTATAAATATAATTGGATGCCGAGACTTTTGATAGAGGACTTACTAATAGATAACTTCCGAAAATAGTAACTTTCTAAAAAAATAGAAGTTATCGAAAAATATAACGTTTTCATTTAAGTCATGTAAGATATAAAACGTGAGGAGGCGGATAATGAAGGGGAGTCAATTATAATCTCAATGGTGGTGTTTTAGGTTCTAAGTCGCAAGTGGATTTTCCATCCATGTATGAATTAATATATTTTATATATATATATACTAATATATATTATATATTTTAGGATCTAAGCCGCAAGTGGGGTTTCCTCATCACATGTATGAATACGTATATTATATATATATATGATTTTGATATGCGATGAACGCATCATCGATCGTACTTTTCGGTATAGTAATCGAGCGACACTGATTTTAGGTCGTGATCGTGTTTGCGGATTTTCGTGCTCGACTTTATTGCATAATCGTCGGCTATCGAGCAAGGTGAGTTCATAGCCTTGCTTTTAAAGTTTTCAATGTTTTTAACTCCGCGAGGGGGATATATTGCTTGTTTTGTGAAATTGAACGCAAACTGTTTTTGATACTTGAATATGATTCCTTCACTACTGAGTATATGCCTTTTTCTGTGTATCCGTTAATTGCCTACTTTGTGTTGGTGAACGCTAATGCATTAAATAGATCTATTGGGTTTGACAACCCTGTCCGGGGTTTGAATCAGTGGTGAGCACCCCGTAACGGACATTTTGTTATTAGTATTAGGGGAAGTGGCATACTTCCCGGACATGATTTCGTCCTACGGGATGAATGTGTTAAGTTTCGGTACATGGGCTCTTTAGTTGGAAATCATAAAAGTTATAACTTGCTTACTCACAAAGCAACGTTATTGATGTTTTGTGGAACCCAAATTATGCATTCTATGTGTCGATTATAAACTCTATGAATTCACTCAACGTTTTGTTGACGTTTTTAAGCATGTATCTCAGGTTATTTGCTGTTGATGGCTTGGATGGAACGGAACGCGGATGTCAAGGACGGTGCCTCGGTGAAATAATGTCATAAACTAAATTCAATGTTTTAAAATCAAGTCGTGATGTGACTTTTAGAAAATAAATTTCTGTATTAATAAGTGGGACCAATGTAACTCTGATCTTTTAATAAATGGAAATTATGTTTTATAAACGTATCTTTGAACGTTTACTGGGACTCGTGTGCATATATTATGAAGTAGCACCCCAATCGTTGTATTCCGCTGCGTATTGCATTTTGAGGGTGTTACAGTCTTTGGAGGTACTTCAGTTTCAACACCATTTTCATCAGTTGTTACTTGTATAGGACCATCACCATTCAAGATCACTTGCCACAAACTATAATCTGTGTTAGTGAGATACTGCTCCATCCTCATGCTCCAAAGGGTATATTCACCCTTCTTGAGGATAGGAAGTTTTACAGTAGACACCATTTGAGGAGATTCTACTAGTGCTATTTGTGTTGCAGGTTCTTCACCAGACATTGTGTATTTTAGGAAGAGATCTAGATCTGATAAAGTTCTTCTTATTCAGAGTTTCTCCACAAGCTCTGATACCACTTGTGAAGTCCCAATAAACAGATCTTCTTTAGCCTGTTAAAGCTTAGTTAACCTGGATAAATCCAAACTAACTATAAGAGAAACTATGATTGTGAATACTACAAGTTATGCGGAATCTAACTTGCAATACTAAGAAGAACAATGAATACTAAACTTGAATATATTGATTGCAAATATTCTGCTAAGGTTACAGAATAACTAACTATGAATTGATGTGTTTTCTATGAAAATTGATATATCTCTAACTATGTCGTAGGGTTCCTTTTATACACTAAGGAAAACCCTAATGGGCTTACAAAACGCGTATAATGATAATGCATATCTATTCCTAATATATCTCATGCATATCACTTTAGCAGTACTAACTATATAATACTAACAACACTAACTATTAACTAACAGTACTAACTATACTGACAGTACTAACATTTGTACTGGCAGTACTAACTAATATAACTAGCAGTACTAACTACTTAGTCTATTTCTTCAGTCATTAGCAGCAGTATCAATCTTGAACCAGCAGTAGTAAAGTAGTACTGGCAGTAGTAACTCAAAATTCCTAACATCTCATTAATGATCAACACTTTTTGAATTCTTAAAAATCTCCCCCTAAAGGAAGATCATAGAGACTTTTATTTGTGGCATTGATCTTTGATCTTTGGTGCTTCTTGTCTTGATCTTGAGTCTTTCTCGTGTAATAGTTGTGCTAGCTCCTTTTGTTCCAACCATGCGCTTGTGATCTTGATTTTGATAATTTCTTTGTCTTTATGTTTGTATTTTGACTTTACCTTTGCGATCATCTTGGATACTTCTTGACTGGAACACTTCTTAACCAACATGCTCATACTTTGACATCTCTTGAAGGCTGAAAATCTCCCTCAACATAGACCTTGTGACTTGATTTACTTATATTCATATATTGGATGTTCTTTGAGGATGTTCTTGTTTATCAGAGCTTACGGAAGTCTATCTTTGAAATTCAAAGTTGTCTTCATGTCTTGATTGATGCCTTTGAATGTATCCTTGAGCTTTGAGTATGAGCATGTGGCCTTGACTGCGACTCTACTAGAATGTGGTAGTTACGCCATCGACTAGTCCTGCATGTTTACGTTAGTGATTGATGTGTCGTCGTGTAGGTTGTTATTTTAGTTATCAAGTTTTACATTTATATTTTGCCAACTTAACCTAAAACAACACTTTAACAGGTAGTGTACCCGATCAGATATAGCTTCGTTGGTAAGTAGGGTGTTGACCACTAAGAGCGAGAGAGTTAATCCATAGTTCTATCAATATTTTAGTTATCTAATTTAAATTAATTTAAACTATGTTAATTCTAATCTATGTTAAACCTATGCTAAACCTATGCTAAACCCAATTCTAACGGATAAAGAGGGGTTTCAGTCTGAGAGACTAGTACATGTTTGGTGGTAAATTAAATCAATTTAAAACACAATAACACACGCAAGCAGATAATTAAAAAATAGAAGAGCGGTCTAGCCAAATATAAGAAAACTGTATTAACCATGATTATTCTAATAAAAATGCTGGTTTGTTTATTTTAGTGCAATGAGTGCTTATCGCAGCATATCATACCAAGATTTAGGCGATACTTCTTCCTAAAACCTAGACACGTAGAATTCTATCACAATTAAATGCATCCGCATAAATCATCCTATTAGATGATTATAATCTATCTTAGGAGATTAATAATTGTTGATCCCAATGAATACATCTTTAACTCCTTAGCTTGATGTAAGGTTTAGCATCCTTGGATAAATCCAAAAATACTAAGAATGAAACTTTGAGTGAATGATATAAACTATGC
>BQNB010098644.1:0-15549 GCA_026074375.1 Tanacetum coccineum
ATGAACAGTTTTTTTTTTTAAACCCTAGAATTAAAACAGCTCTAATACCAATTGATACGAACCGGATCGATAATAGAATTGATAGAATAAAATAAACAAGATAGATAGTTTATATTGATGGGATAAACCGACCCCCCGATGATTTATATTAATGAGATAAACCGACCCCCCAATTGATTAACAAATCAATACTTAATATTCATTCAACATATTAAGAATTACAACCCTAATGCCCTATTTATACTAAAAGACCCCTAGACTTAACTTGTTGACTAAAAAAATATAATAAAGGAAACTAAATATACTAAATAATTAATAATAATATGCAGGATCATATCAATACTCCCGCCCCCAAAAACACCTTGTCCTCAAGGTGTTGCTCCAAAATCTTGCCTCACGTGATTCCGGGATCTCATGTCTTGACTTGTAGTTCTCCCTCTTGTGGGTCATAATCAAACATCAAAAAGTGTTGGCATGGCTGTTCATAATTTGCTAATTGGTTGTCACAATTCAGCCCGCCATCTATAGCTTCAGTTTGCTCAACCTCAATCACAACACGAGACTTTGATTTCGTCCACACGAAAGGCCCTTTCCTTTTCTTTCTCTTTCTATTGGCATCACAATGTCGGAGACCCAAATGAGACCCCTTACTCTTATTCAAGGCACAACCAAACCCCTCTTTACCAACTCCTTTTTCCGTAATCTTTTTGTTTCGATCAAATGTCAAATCATCATAACATGGAGAATTTTGAATCGGTTTTGCGGGTACCGTGGTTGTTACTGCGGGTACCTTGGTTGTCACTCGTTGAGGCGTTTTAACAGACGATATGGGATTTTGAATGAAAGACTCAATTAGATTTATCATCTTTTCAATCTTTTGATTCCATGCTTCACGCCTCTTATCCTCTTCAATCTTTTGATTCAATTCTGCACGCCTCTTTTCCTCTTCGTAAGCTCTAATAGCCATTTGTTCCCGTCTCTCAGCAAGTTTTTCTTTGATCTCCCACATGTCCATCTCCATACTTTGCTGCACAATTGCCATCCTTAGTTCAGATATCACCGTCTCGTTATGGACCTTTTTGTAAGCCTCCATACTTGCTCGACGCTTTTTCATTATGGCTCGCCATGTGTGTGTCATTGATACCCGAGATCAAAAGAAGATTTAATTTTTTTAAGGAAGAAGATGATTTTCTGGTGGTGAAAAAGTGATTCGGATGAACAGTAATTTCTGGATGTGAATATTGATTCGGATGAATAGTGTTCTGATGAACAGTAATTTTTTTTTTTGAAACCCTAGAATCGAAACAGCTCTGATACCAATTGATACGAACCGGATCGATAATAGAATTGATAGAATAAAATAAACAAGATAGATAGTTTATATTGATGGGATAAACCGACCCCTCGATGGTTTATATTAATGAGATAAACCGACCCCCCAATTGATTAACAAATCAATACTTAATATTCATTCAACATATTAAGAATTACAACCCTAATGCCCTATTTATAATAAAAGACCCCTGGACTTAACATGTTGACTAAGAAAATATAATAAAGGAAACTAAATATACTAAATAATTAATAATAATATGCAGGATCATATCAAAAATATCTTGTCCCTATCACTTACAATCACTTTTGGTAGGCCATGTAACTTGTATATGTTGTCTAAAAACAACTGAGCAACCTGTATTGCAGTAAAAGGATGACTCAATGCCATAAAATGGCTATACTTGGACAATCTGTCAACTACCACCATGATCATTGTCTTGATATGAGAATTAGATAAACCTTCAACAAAATCCATAGAAATCTCTAACCAAATAAGAGTGGGAATAGGATGTGGTTGAAGTAAGCCAGGATTAAGCAGAGACATGAGTTTTGCTTCTTTGACAAACAACACACATAGCCAAAAATTCCTTACATGTTTCTTCAATTTCTTCCAATAACAAAAACTTTGAATCCTTTGAGTAGTAACAGCAACTCCATAATCCCCACCAGTAGAATCACAATGAAAATAAGTTAGTAATGACATTGTAAGATCTGCATCATTGCCCACTACCAGTTTTCCTTTCCTTCTAAGCTGATTATGAGACCAAGAGTAGTGTTTGGAAATAGGTTTACCAGCCTTTAAATTTTGAATCATAGTATTAAGTGTAGGATCAGTGGACCAACTTTCCACTATCTTAGGAAACAAATAAGTAGATATAGTAGAAAGAACCAATTGTAGCAATTGTTCGCCTGTATCAACTCTAGACAGAGCATCAACAACTCCATTATCACTACCTTTCTTGTATTGTATCTCATAATCAAAACCCATAAGCTTTGGCAACCATTTCATCTGAGTTGGTGAGTAATCCTTTGCTCCAATAAGTATTTAAGGATAAAATGACCAGTCTTGATAATGAAGTGTCTGTCTAACAAATAGCTTCTCCATTTGTGCAACGCTTGAATAACAACTAATAACTCTTTCTTATAAGTGGACAAGGTGTGGTGTCTATGGGCTAAAGTCTTACTGAAATAAGCAATGGGATGGCTGCCCCAATACCTTATGATGCATAAGTCTCTACCATAAATGGTTCATCAAAATTGGGAAGCTTAAGAACAAGAGCACCGACCATAGCTTCTTTGAGGTTGAGGAATGCATATTGGATTTCTTCTGACCACACAAAGGCATTCTTCTTCATCAGGTTAGTTAAAGGTTGACTAATGGAAGCATATCCCTTGATGAATCTCATATAGTAACCTGTCAACCCAAGAAATCCCCTTAACTATTTGAGATTACTAGGTACTGGCCACTCTTTTATTGCCACAATCTTTGACTCATCTGTTGCTACCCCTGCACCAGTAATCACATAACCAAGATACTCTACCCTTTTTGCTCCAAACACACACTTGGATTGTTTGGCACATAAAGTGTGTGCCCTCAAAAGCTGTAAAACCAATTCCAAATGATTGACATGAGACTGCAAATTAGGGCTATAAACCAGAATATTATCAAAGAAGACTAACACAAACTTCCTCAAATATTCCTTAAACACAGAATTCATCAAAGCCTGAAATGTGGAGGGTGCATTGGTTAACCCAAAAGGCATAACCAGAAACTCATAGTGGCCCTCATGAGTTTTGAAAGTTGTATTTCCCACACCATCTTGACACATTCTAATTTGATGATACCCTGATCTCAAATCCAATTTTGAAAAGTACTACGATCCTTGTAGTTCATCAATGAGTTCCTCAATAATGGGTATAGGAAATTTGTCTTTAATTGTTTGAGCATTCAGTCTTCTATAATCTATACACATTCTCCAAGTTCAATCTTTCTTTTTAACCATAACTACTGGTGATGAAAAGGGACTTTGACTAGGCCTTATAACTCCACTCACCATCAATTCTTACACCATGACCTCAATAGCATCCTTCTGAGTAGGAGGATGTCTATAATGTCTACTGAAAATTGGTTCGTTCAGTCCTACATAAGTATCAATTATTTGTTATCAAACTCTCTCATAAGCAGGCATTGCCGTAGGAACAAAACAAAACATCTTACAAAACAGGGCAAACCACTTTCAATAGGGGTTAGAATAGAAGTTAGGTGATTCAATAACCATTATTGAGCAACAGAGATTATGTTCAAAGTGTCGAGGGATAATACATCACAAAACCAAGGATGGCAACTGAGCATTATGGTTTGGGTACTTTTGTCCCTTCCATCCAATGTAAAGTTGGTTTCGTAGTTCCACTCAAGGCTAACTTTCTACCTTATATTTGAACTCCATTCTCATTGTCTGGAAGTCTAAGCTGAATGTTTGCCCAAGTAGACAACCATTGAACTCCCAATACCATATCACAAACCCCCCACAGGCAACAACATCACATCAATGACAAATTCCTCTCCATGAATCTGCCGACTGAAGCTTCTTGCACCATGTACTACTCACCACCAAAATATCCACTCGCAAAGGACAAGAGTTACACATGTGACAACCAAATTTCTTAGCTTATCAATATCTAAGAAGTTATGTGTGCTACCAGTGTCAATTAAAATGTGCAAGTTCTACTTTCCTACATGGCCAGTAACTCTCATAGTTTGAAAAGATTCCACATCATTCAAGCATGTAAATAAATTTGTGGTGTATACTCAATAACTTCCCCTGTGACTTCCTCACTAATTTCTTCTTCACTAGTTGTAAGTACTATCCTCATAACACGTATCAAATACATCTGCCACAACTTCTAAATTGAGTACTTGACCCCTACATGAGTGTCCTGGTGTGTACTTTTGATCACAGTAAAAACAAAGATTTTTAGCTCTTCCAATTGTCTTTTGGGATAAGGTGTGTTAAAACTACTTTTGGCGGCTAAAGTTGTGTTTGGAACAGGAAATTGCTTCACCACATTGCTGTTTTGAGGATTTTGTGTTTGCTGATTAGTTATGAATCTAGGAGTAGGTAACATAGGGCGCTTATACCTCTGCTTTTTCACTTTAATAGCAGCTTCCTGAATTTTGGACAAATGATACACTTTATCCAAAGACTTAGGTCTATACATTCTAACTACCAATTCTACATCACTCTGCAAACCAGCAATGTAAAAATTAATTTGTTGATCTTCAGGCAAATCAATCCTGCTAATCAACTTGTAAAAAGCATTTTGATACTCTTTTATAGTGCCTGTATGCCTCAAATTCTTAATGCCATCCATTGGATCATCATAAGCACTACCAAATCTTAACAGATCAACTTCTTTAAATGAATCCCAACTAGCATTTCCCCCCACAAGTTTCACAAACTGCCTATGCCATAAACTAGCAGCACCATAGAGATGAATAGAAGCAAGTTGTATCTTATAAGGATCTGAAACATGATCAATCTCAAAGAACTGCTCACATTTATACAACCAAACCCTTACATCCTCACCTCTAAATTTAGGAAACTCTATCTTAGTCATTCTGGCAAACTGTAGTTGTACTCCCTTGCTTGTACCCTCACCATTACGCCTCCCAGTCTCTATACTAACACCACTTAGTGCAACACTTACTGCATTCTGAATAGTTGTTGCTAACTCATCCCTAATTCGTGCCATGTTAGAATTCATCTGATCATTGACCCCACTCTAAACATGAGCATCAACAACAGGTTCAATAGTAGTGTTTCTTGTTCCCACCGTTCTTGAGTTACAATTAGGAAGAAAATCAGTTACACCAGAACAAAGGAATCCACCATACAATACCTAAACTAAACGTTTTTTTGTGAAATGGAAATGAAATCTAATCAATGATGTATTTTGTTTTGGACATATGGTCTAGAATGACCGGAATTCATGTGTATATGGTGGTGATCTAAGATCAAGAATATTAATGATGTAACAGACTAACAATTTCTTCTAATTTGTTCTTACAGAATTCTAACTAACTAACTAACTGAATTGTAACAGAATTTAGCCATTAATGGTGGAAAAGGTAACCAGGATAGGGCTCTAGATACCAATTGATAGACACTTATAGGAGTCAATTACTCGAATAAGGAATTGAACTAAACAGGATTACAAATAACAAGAATTACAATCGAAATTGGAAACACATAACTAATAGACTGCTTACAAAATGAGTAATGAATGGGTATTTATACAATGAAAATGATGAAGGATAGAAGAAATGAATAGTACTACTTTTTCCCGCCCAATCTTAGATTTGACTTTTCCTAGTTTGACTTCTTTCATTGACTTAGTTTGACTTCTTATTTAAGCTCATATAAATGTACTATGAATTTTGTTTCAGAACGAGTAGGAATATACCCGCGCGTTGCGGCGGGTCAAAAAAATATTTACATCATTGTACGGCATCCGGGTAAAAAACTGTTTTCAGTTCTGCATGATACTAAATTTCATGTATCAGTAGCATGTTTCATTCATGTTTCGAACTTTCAATGTTCATATTTACACAACCTTTGACCTTCAAAAGTCAACTTTGAGTCCATGTGGTGATTATATTCTCACTAAACTGTTATCAGAATTCTACATTCTATATTTTGTAATTTGTAGCTCAACGGTAAGAAACATAAGGCAACAATACAAAACAAATAAGTAATGTACTAATTTAACTTCTTTTCTTACCGCCCTTATAACCCGTCTTGCTACATGGAAAAATAAGTAATGTTGTTTTTGAAACATGTTTAGTAGCTTATTTCAGTATCATATGTGCTTCCATAGAGAATGAAATCCATTGAGAAGTCAATAGTTTGACTCAAAAGTCAATCTTTCACATAACTTGGTATTACCTTCAAAAAAGGTTGATGCCGACAACAATCAAAACTATGTTTCGGATATGGCATAAGTAGTCCTATTTTCTTCCTCATAAATTTAACTACATCTTCTTACTTCCATGTGGTCATAACATCACTTATAATTCTCTCACTTTGTTTTGGATTAGAAAGATATACAGTTTGACTTTTGAGGTCAAACTCACACTTCCTCATTGCAAATATAACACCAACATTTTTAAAAGTTTAACTGTTTGGTAGTCAGAATATTTGTTGTAACTTTCTTTGATTTGGCATATAGATTCACGAAGAATCGAAACTACCAATAATTTTATGGGGTGTGGCTGCGTTTGGATTAGCAATATTTTGTGGCTGATGTATTTGCTTATCAAAGAAGAAAGCAAAGTGAGAACGGGTACGGTTGAATATCAACTTGGCCAGGCTTGTTTATTTCATTGGAGATAATGAGTATGCTACATGACACAAACCTTCTTGTTTTGCGACCATGTATATCTGAAAAGTATAAGGATATGTTGCTAGAATATAAAGTTACATTGAGTTTAATAGACATTTCCAGAAACAAAATCGGCACATCATTGTTTAAGGAAGTAAATCAACATATTGAAATTTGCAAGAAACTGTTATATGAAGATTTCGTTGATGAAAACATGCTGTTGGTATCTACATCAGCATCAGCCCTATGATTAATTAATTATTGACTACGACTCTAATCTTCCTGTTGTCATCTCATGGTTCACTACTTGATCACACGTATTGTATTAGAAAACTTCCACATACCTCATGTCATTACTATCTCTGTCCAAACCAATGCTACAAATTCTTCAATATTTTTTGTGTCGTGGCTTCAGAGCTCGAAGGAGCTTGGCTGAAAATCCAATAAAAAGAATCCCTACAATGAATTATGTAGACATAAAATTAGTAGCGGTAATTAACAGATATTTTGGTGTTTTATAAGTGGTTCCTTCTCTTCCCAAGTTGCACACTTACCCATGGCTCAAACCAATACCCATGTTTTAAACTGCACAACAATTTACCCATTCACAGATTTGACGCCATACACAAAAAAAAGGCAATCCAAATACTATATAAACTAATTAGAATAATATACATTTGCTTTAGAAGCAAGTCTGCATCCTGATGTACATTTGTTATAGTAGTAACTAAAGAATGACGAATGGGATATTAGATACCTGCCTGCATCAATTTTAAAGTAAACAAATTAAGCTTTTCTACATTTAAATATTCCAAGAGAGTGGAACTATAAATTCTAAAAGGAACGGCAGTTTACCTGTTTAATAAGCCTTAAACTGGCTATGCAAGTAGCAAGAAGTCTGCGCATAAGCAAACTACAGATAAGAAATCACCATGAAGTTTCGGACTTGTTAAGGCCTGTTTATGTACGCATATACAACCAAAAGTTTCTGCACACGCATACACCCGATGAAATCGTCAGCACCTTCCTACGTCCGTAAATCCCTAACTTAAAAATTCAAACATTATAACATGCGTACCTTAAAAAGACTGTCGAAGTAACGTTAAACACACTGTTCACAAAACGACATGCAAACGCGTCGTTTTGAACGACTATTAAGACGCATACTGATAGGGCTCACAGTTGCCAATACAAAAGCAAGATAGAACGTCAACCATGGCTGCAACCACATTCCAGTTGTCAATATGGCTCACATTTGAGATGCGGCCGACTTATGATAGTAACCACATTTGCTGCCATGTGATGTTTCAGCCAAGCAAGAGCTTACAAACCACGCATAAAGTAAGCAACCAAGACCGCATAATCAGCAAAGGCTCAGACAGGCTAACAACACATTAAAGAGGACACGTCATGGCTGCGACCATAATAGGTCACCCAGCCAAGATATGGATGGTCGCACCTGACAAAAGAACAAAATTCATATAAGAAATCAATATAAAAACCTGTTGAAATCAATTAACCCCAAAAGCTACTTTTAGGCTGATACACCCAAGGTGGCAAAGTAATCGAGTAAACAACTAGCATGGCAACTCTGATAGAATACCCAAACAAAACAACAAAATTCTCAACACCATCTTAAAATTATTTAACCCAACTATTGATTATAAAGACCCAAAACCTAAAAACCCTAACTAAAAAATTAAAGGTATAATCAAGCTCCTACAATCAATTTCAACATCCTCAAATCATTTAACAATTAAAAAAAATCCAAAAGAAATTGAACCTCAAAATCATAACTATACCCTAACTTAAAAATTTTAACATTCTCGGCGAAAAACGTGCGTACCTTAAAAACATGCCTTAAGAACGAATGGTGATGGCTGAAAATATTGGCCAAAATAAGCCAATAATATGCTCTTTAGTATATAGAGAAATAATCAAAACAACAACTCTCTTGTCTCGGAGCGGGATGCTTAGTAACCTCAAACACACTGATCAAAGTTAGCGCAAAATCCGCAATTAAGAAGGCAACTAATAGACTGCTTACAAAATGAGTAATGAATGGGTATTTATACAATGAAAATGATGAAGGATAGAAGAAATGAATAGTAACTACTTTTTCCCGCCCAATCTTAGATTTGACTTTTCCTAGTTTGACTTCTTTCATTGACTTAGTTTGACTTCTTATTTAAGCTCATATCAATGTACTATGAATTTTGTTTCAGAATTGTGATATTTTTTAACTTAAAAAAAACAAAACAAACTAAAAAAGAAAGAAGACGAGAGCATTCTAGTATGGAACTAAACGTAAAGAAATTAGTAGCGATTAGACATGTATTTTAAGTCTAAATAACATTACTTTAAATATATTACACGAGTACCATGCATAGCAATGAGATTTTTTAGCGGTTTGTGGTTATAGTTGTGATATTGTGGCTAAGTGTTTCATATGACGTTTATACCTAAAACGTAAAATAATCAAAATGCAATTGAAAAGATTTTCTCACATGACAAGCTTTATGTTGCGTTGTCTAAAAGGATATTACGTAGAACTACAAAGTTATTAGTGAAGCCAGTCAAAGAGTTCGATCAAGAAGGTGTCTATACCTCAAATGTCGCGTACCAAAAAGTTTTACGTGACGAATAACATGTATTGTTAGTTATCTCATAATTGATGTAATGTTGTATGTTAATAAAAATATTCGCGTAGTAACGATATTTATATTTATGATCTTTATGTTTTAATAATAACAAATATAACTTCATACTATGTAAAAGTTTACGTAAACAAGTTATTTAGTCGTAAGTTTTCATACCGACGTCAAATCACTTAAGTATGAATATGGAATTATAAATTAAGAATGATCAAAAAAAATATTTTGTCATGCATACTAGTTTAATCATTTGTATAAACCATGTAAGCTTGCTTACATCTTACTAAGCAAATGATTTCAAGTAAACTCACACTTAATAAATAACTAGTTGCATTAGTAAATAAGCCAAATTAGGATTAACAATAATGGAAAAAATCTTTCTAAATCTAGCAAATCCTTCCATTTTAATGTTAAGAAATATCTTGCTTCTAGAAGCTTGTACTAAATCAGATATTTAAGTACAATTAAGAGATTTTGTAAAGATTTTTTGTTAACCACTAAATGACAGATGAACGGCTAGTGCAGCCCACGGATCCACCAAAATACAAAGACGGATCCTACGTTGGTGGATCCGTGGGTTAGCAGATTTGAATCAACCCTAATTTATCTATAGATATGAGCCATATGTTTTCATTTCAAATCACTCTTTCCCATTCTTTATCTAGCATATTTAGTTTAGCATTTGCATACATTCGTTCTTTGATCATTATACTTGTTATATAATCCATTACAAGTGATCAAATCATTTTCACTCTTTAGTGAAGAACACAAAGAAGATCTCAAGGCTTCAAGTGTTATTAGTCTAGTCTAGTTGCGTCATCACATTGTTGTGATATTTATCGACCATCATTTATCTTCTTGTGTAATCATAGTTGTGTGATTGGTTAGTGTTTAGGGCCTTAAAATACATAGTGAAGTTTAGGTTGGTTCTACCTCGAATTTGGACTCGGTATTTAGCTTTGTATCGAAAAAAGTGTACGCGACGTTGTACCGTTTTCTCCGCCTAAAGGGAGCTTTTTGACATAGTGAAGAGAACTCTCGAGTTGGGTACTCGGGGAGTGGAGTAGGGCGAAGAGGAGCTTCGTAACCGAACCACTATAAATTATCGTGTCTTTGGTTTTATCTTTCCTCTCTTTACTTACTTACATATTGCATTCATGCATTTGTTTATTGCAATACTATCATATATATACTTGCATATTTATTGAGTTCACATAAGGAACCTAAGTTTTAATTTTAAAAACGGCAAAAACTATTCAACCCCCCATCTAGTTTTCCACAATTGGTACCAAAGCAGTTTCACCAAGATTTTTAAAAATTATTGGATTTTAAAACTTGAATCGATCTATGAATTTTGAAAATTACAAAGAAGGAAAATCTATGCAAATACCACCACTATTTGAAAGTGACGGTTTTATTTATTGGAAAAATATATTTGAAACTTATGTGAAATCCAAATATCTAGATCTTTGGCATATTATCATCAATGGTGATTTTACACTGTTGTAAAAAACGCAACTACTCAAGCTCTTGAGGTAGTTCCTTTTGAAAAACAAGACGACGATCTTAAAAAGAAACTTGCTAAAAATAATAAGGCTAAAACGGTTCTTTATAATACTTTACCTAAAAAGGAATATGAAAGAATTTTATATGTAAAACGGCTAAAGAAATTTGGCAATTGTTGTTAATCACATATCAAGGTGATAGCCAAGTTAAGGATATTAAAATTGATCTTCTTGTTCAACAATATGAACAATTTACTATCCTTGAAGAAGAATCTATTGATAGCGGATTTGCTAGATTTAACACTACTATTACTAGTCTTAAAGCTCTTTATGAAGGTTTTTCTAGCAAGAACTATGTTAGGAAGTTTCTTAGGGCACTTCATCCGACATGGGGAGCAAAGGTCACGATGATTGAATAATCGAAAGATTTCTCATCACTAGCTCTAGACGAGCTTATTGATAATTAAAAGTATATGAGGTGATCATGGAAAGGATTTCGCAGTTTACAAAGGCAAAAAGGAAAGGGTCAAGTTCATTACCTTAAAATCTAAGAAAGAGTCAAGTAATGATGAAACTTCGATGTCCGGTAGTAAAGACAAAGAATATGCTATGGCCGTAAGGGACTTCAAGAAGTTCTTTAAAAGAAAGGGTAGATTCGTTAGACAACCATGTGGCGAAAAGAAGTCATTCCGGAAAACGGATGAAAAGAAAGGCAAGGGTGATCAGAAATGCTTTAGATGCGAAGATCCGAATCATCTCATTGGAGAATGTCCAAAACCTCCACGGAAAAAGACCAAAAGGCGTTTGTTGGGAGTTCTTGGAGTGATAGCGAAAATGAAGATGAGGAAAAGACAAATGAAGAAACTTGTCTCATGGCTCAATCGTCAAATGAGGTAACTCTTGACTCTTCTTATTTTAATGATAATGCTTCTTCCTTAGATGAGGATGTTATGCAAAGTGAGTAGAATAATCTATGTGAAATAAGTTCAAAAATCATTAACAAGAACACGATTTTAAAAACTAAAAGAGAGCTTTTAGAAATGAAATTCTTGAATTAAAAGAGAAAATTAAGAGACTTGAGAGAAATAAAGCTATTGACATTGGATGTGAGTCATGTCAAGAACTTCGTTTAGAAAACGATAAGCTGAAAAAGTCTCAAGCTAAACTAGTTAATGATGCGTCTAAATTTGTTAAATTTGAACAAAGTACTAATTCATTACTGGAAATGTTAAATGCTCAAACGTCACCTAGTAGTAAAGGAGGTATAGGATTTAATAAAATGAAGCATCAACAAGCTGAACAAAACAAGTTAAATTTGTCAAATTCGAAAATATTTTGGTAGGCAACGGATCTTCCAAAAAGGAAGACAGATCCACCATTCAAGGATCCGTCGATTCGCCGACAAGCCAAAGTGGGACAAAACTTAATTTTGAGCCACCCATGTCCTCTCGATCGGATTTTGTTATTGTTAAAAAGAAACCAATACAAAAGGCCAATGAAAACACCACAAGACAGCCTCTTAGATCATCTCTTAAAAATGATTTAGGATTTGTCAAAACCGAGTCTAGGTCCAAAACAACTCCACCTAAAAGATCAAACCTTTTCAACCTAGGTCTAAAACACCTCAACCTAGAAGAAATTCTATTGGACCTAATTACCAAAACTAATTGGGCCGTTTATTTTTTCATAACTATTTCCAAATCAGAAAAAATTGTCTTACACAAAAATATCTTACGTCCAAACCTCATCCCTTATCCATCTCTCGATCTCAATTAACTCAAAGTAACTAAAAATGTATCGTGGTACACAAATTAATGCATTTAAATGTACTTTTATAAGAAAAAACTCTCTTAGGCATTTTATCAACACCTAGTGTGCACTAAATATGTTTAAAACATTATTTTCTAAATGTGATATCTCACTCATATCATATCGGATTTTAGTGATCCAAATTTCTTGGTAGAATGGCCAAAAGGTTACAACTTTTATGTTTTAAGTTTTGTCTAATTCAGCCTTTAAGTTCGACAAAATTAAGGCCAAAGATGCCGAAAATTTCAAGAAAATCAATACCCACTTAGAATCTAAAAAAGTCGTGTTTTGTATATCAACATCCATACCAAGTTAAAAAGAATTAGATTGTGGAAATTATGGCTAAATCTTTTTTCATACAAGTTTGTCGTTTGAAAGTTATGACAATTTGAAGTTTGAGGGTGAAATTAAGAAATGGATCAAATGATCAAAGTGCCATTTAATCGAAAATATTTATAAAAAAAGGAAGGAGAGTAGAGTGAGTAATTTTGGATGGATAAGATCTTACCTTAGAATATGTTGCAAAATCAATAGATAAGATTGTTTTTTACACTTTCTATTCCTTTTTACACTTTTTATTCTGTTCTCGCATTCTATTTGAACGCAATCCTTCTACTTAAACCTTCCATCTAATTAAAGGTGGGTGTGGTTTTACTAGCATGTTAAAGACAAGGGAAACTAGTATGCGATATATTCTATTTCTTCACATGTCCTAAAATTATTGTCCTTCGACAAAAAACACATAGTTTAAGAAAAGCATAATTATTACTGTTTTCTCTCTCTTACTTTTGCTAGAATGACAATTTTATCTTTAAATAACTAATTAATGTCGCATTTAAAGTTTGTAATTATAATTTCAAGCAAAAATAATATGGTAAACTCAATCAAACTTCTCTAACTATATCTAGTAGTAGATAATTAAATTGGAACATTCTAAAAAGAAAACGTTTACTGTAGTTTTGAGACGGATGGAGTATTATCTTCTTTCTGCATTGTTTCATTGACACATTAACAAGAAAGTTAAAACACAACAATTTTAACGATAATTTAGGACGTATTACAGAACTTTACCTATTATACGAATCAAAAGTTAGAAAAAATAAAAAATAATTACTATTTTAAATCAAAAAATATAGCAATGCTCCCTCTTAGATAAAGATATATCAGTTTGATCAAATTTATTAATTAACCATACTTGAATTTATCGTTAAAAAGTTTGAATAAAGCATTGATTAATTAGTTAAAGGTAATACTACGGTTCTACAATGGCAAAAATATACGACAATAACCACTCAAGAGATGGCCTAACTGTAAAGGTACATGACTATCATCACTAAATTGTGAAAGATCTCAAGTTTTATCATGTTAGGTGCAAACAATCTTGAAGTAACCACGATAACTTTCAAAAAATGAAAGGTTTTATTTAATTTGGTTTGAATCTTTGTGGCCGTGGGTTCAAATCTCGTGGATTTGTTAGCCAAAAAATAAAAAACAATGGTTAAAAGAAAATGATTATGCAATTAGTAAATTGTTTTTATTTTCTATAGACAATAATTTAGGGACATAGCAGTATAGGTTTGTAATCGAGTCAATCTGAGCTCAAGCTTGGTTGGGCTTGAGCTCGAATAAAAAATTATAAGATAAGCTTGAGCTTAGCTTTATAGCTTGACAAACTTTAATTATCCATGCTTGAGCTCGGCTCGAATAAGGCTCGAGCTCGGCTCAAAAGCTTGAATTTATATATAAACATTAAATTTGGTAGCCAAACTCATTAATAAATTAAAGAAAATACGCGATTAACTCAAGAGTGAAGAACTTATTCAAAATATTTGGGATACCCAGGGTTTACATAGTCCTTATATAAATATTTAATTATTATACCAATATACGTTAGCCTTTAAGTTGTCTATATAAATATATATATGAGTGCACGATGCAGTGTCGTTTGGCACGTTATAAGGCATTTTTTTGCCCTATGGCGTCGCTAAATTGCACATCACCTCCCGTCATCCTTGCGTTATCTGGCAACTCACCAGCCCGTTAACGGGCGTGATTTGCTTTTTATTACTATTATTAAATGGGTTTTATGTTTGTGTGTTGAATTTGTGTTAGTTTTTGTGTTTATGTTTTATGTTTGCGGTTTTGTGTTTGTGTTTGTGTTTGTAAAAGGCACATTTCTTTTCTTCTTTTGTAGGTTTTTGGAGCCTTTTGTTGGAGAAGAAGATGTTATTTTTTAGTTTTTCATTTTAAGCCATTTTGTTATGTATTACTACATTGTTAGGTCATTTTTTTGTTACACCATTAGTTCCTAATATGTTTGCAATGGTAATCCCCAAATTATATTTTATATATTTTTAGTCCTTAAAATATATAAATTTGGTTTAAATGTATAGAATTAAATGTGTTTGTGTTAAAAAAATGAAAAAAAACTAGGACCCATGCCCTATAAAATTAATACTACTTCTGTCTCAATTTTATTGTTCATCTTTCTTTTTTAGTATGTCCTAAAATATTGTCTATTACTAAAAAATAATAGTTGAGTTTGTTTATGTTTATCATATTACCTATAGTATAAATTGATATTTTCAAAAATAAAAGAAAACACTAATTATTTATGAAATGGTAAAATTGTTTTTTTTGCTTTCGTAGAAATCAAAGCAGTAATTAATGTATTTTTTTAAAATTCTGTACTTTTTGTCTGTGGACAATAATTTTATGATGGAGGGAGTAGTTGAGAAGGTATTTGATGTGTTTCAAAAGCTTTAAATTTATAATACTGAAAATACCAGACAATTATATGGAAACACACGGGTAAAGTATAACCCTCCTTTGTAATATAGTATTGTAGGCAAGTCAGGTCGTTC
>BQNB010098645.1:2316-25107 GCA_026074375.1 Tanacetum coccineum
AATATTCTTACAGACTTCGATGAATAAATAATACAAAAGACATTAAAGCTAATCCTCCCTTGGAATGGTGGTGATAGCAGCTGTAAACCGGCCAACTACGTCGTAGTTGGTCTTGATCCGACTTCCATAATTTGCTTAGTCATGGCTATGGTGTAGCCCCTACGGGTCAGCTACGCGTTGTAGTTTATTCCTGGGAAACCTTCCTTTTGCATTTTTCACTACGTACCCTTCCATTTTCGCGTCTTTCCGCTCCAAAGCTCATAATTTCCTAAAAAACAAAATAGGAAGCAATTAAGTACATAATTTAACAGAAATGCAACCATTATGAGCATTTTATAAGGGATTTTCATATTAAAAAGTATAAAGTATTTGATGTTATCAAGGAATACAAGCAAGGGTAACTAAAGTTGCAATCGCCCATGTGTTGGCTATGTAAATTGTTAGATTTACAGCCATCATAGATGTTCAATTTTTTCCATTCTTAGTCTTTAATTTGAGCTTCATGTTTGATGTGAATTTTGTTTGTTTGCATACGGATCAAATACCTCTCGGAACTTAATTATCAAACTCTCATAAATCCCTATGGTAGTGATATTATATTTTTTTATGTATTTCTGTGTCTTTACTTAAATAATGAGGTTTTCGTCTCTAATGACCAGCTCTGCGTTCAAATGATCAGGCAGCAACAACGATCTTGAGGTTGAAATTATATTTTTGTTTGTGTTGCCTGATTGCTTGAACGCAAAATTGATCGTTGAAGTATGGTGGGGGGGGGGGGGTTGCCACTATCATGTGTGCTTGATAAGTAGATAAAAATGACTTCTAACTAGGCATATGTGATAGTAACAAAATCCTTATCGTATAATCGGATATTGTTGATTTCTTAAAGAAGTGTTTAATTCTTGTGCCTTTGACTACCAACACTTCATGTGTCGAATATAAGAGATTATCATGAATATGAACAGATTCAGTTGAATTCATGAGCGTTTGTAACTTGGCTAGGCAACCTATTAGGTTTGCAAGCATGGCATATTTATATTTTTTTCATAACTTTTAGCTTTAATCTCAGCCAACCGAGCCTTAGAACCCATGGCCAATATTTATTGTCAAGTATTCACATGGGACAAGCATTATGGTCCGGCTGTTTTGCTAAACTATTAGGGCTTTATGTCAGGAAATGTATGTACTTTGTATAGAGACTAGGCTGCGATGAATACATACGAGATTGACTAAAGTTATGAGCATCCGTGTCATGGCTAAGCAAATAATTAGGTTTGCAGTCGTCACAGATGCTCACTTTTTTCAATTCTTGAGCTTTAATCTGAGCCTCCTACTTACTGTGTATTTAATTTGTCCGCATTTGGTTCACTGTTATCGTTGGACTAGGTTAGGAGTAAACCGACGGGTGTTTACAGATCAAATTTTCATCAAGTATCGAAAATATGCAAATGATGACCGAGATAGTGCACTGGTGTATCACTGATTTAACACATAAACGATCCTTACACTGCGATATGAGTTATGGCACTATCACACGTGCCTGTTAAGCAGAAAAACTGCCTTATAACTAGGCATACATGATAGTGACAAAAACCTTATCATAACATCATATGTTATTGATTCCTTACTAATATTTACTATCAATGAATAGGGTGCTGATGGCCACTTTTGTATGCTGGTTGCAAAGACAGGTTTGGTTTCCAAAGTTATTATGTATTGAATTGTTTAACTCACATGTATGGCCCAACTATTTTGATAATCAGCTCGCACTCTATGCCATTTTAAGTAACGGTTGTGGCAAAGGTACTGTTTTAGCTCTCATAAATTAATGTTGTGGACTGGGAAGTGATGTCAACGACGAAAGAGGTGATGTGTTCGTGTTATGAATCGTTGCATCTATGCTATATCCCTCTTTCGTATGTCTAACAAGGCAGTTTGTGATGAACGTAATTCTAAGCCTTTTAATTTTAGCTTTACATTAGAGTTGTTTATGTGTTCGCTGGCTGACATGGAACAAGAATTATGGCCCAACTGTTTGTCTAGGGTGTTCTCGCTTTATGTTATTTTTGGTTATATGCATTGAGTTGTTGAGGATTTCGTATATGCTGTTTGCTTCATTATGTTGGCTTACCATAATTTACATGAGATGTCCCAGCAATTGTAGATTACCTTGATGAGGCTATGACAAATATGAGCAGGTTTAATCAATGCCATGAAAGTCTGTAACTTGGCTGGGTGATATGCGTTAAGCTGCTGACAGTTTTGTATATATCGTTTGGTACATTTTGTTTGCTTACCATTGTTTACATGTGATGTCCCACCAATTGCATGCTACCTTGATGAGGATGTGATGAATATGAGCAATTTCGATTGAAGCTGTGAAAGTTTATAACTTGGCCAGGCAACCTACTAGGTATGCAACCATGACGGATTTACATTTTTTAAGAACCTTAAGCTCTTATCTGAGCCAAATGATCCTTTAAGACCCATGCATGATATTTGATATTAATTAACATGAGTACAATAAGAAATATTGTATGATGCTTGCAAGGAAAGGTACGGTCACAGAAAGACTTAGGTAATTTTTTTGCCTAATCTTAATCTTGGCTGAACTTCTCCTTGTAGGCATCGATATTTTCTCGTCCCTTTACGGTATACAAAGTATGGCGCCGATGATAGCTTAACTCAATTGAATATGTCGCTCCCATGTTCTATCTTAATTGCAAATTTAAGCCTTATATCTATTTGAAAAAAAGTTTTATAATTTCTCTATACGTTCATTTAAACTGATGATACAATTACCTAAATGAACATGGCGAGAATGTCATATACGTTATGTCACATTCAATCTCACAAAATGCCTTGATCATCGGTAGAATGCGTTTTAACAAAGAAGGATGTGGAACCGAAGAGTATCTCGTGACAAGTAATTCGGTGTGAACTATTTTCTCGTCGCAGCCTTTTCAGTTTCCCATTGTTCTTTGTGGACGCCCATCCTATTATTGATCAACGCTTTTTGTGGAATTGGAAATGAAAAGGTGCAAACTGGAAATGAGTAACTCCATCACTGTAGCAGTTTACTGCTTTATGATGTGTGCTGATTCTTTGAGGAGCTTATCAGCGTCTAGAACATCAAGTGGGATATTCTACGCGCGGATAACCTGCTCAAGAATAAGAACGTCTAATAATGGTTTGATTGTTGGTTGTGACGGTAGTTAAAAACAGGTTATGATGACCAGCTAGGCCCTTGATGACTACGGAAATGTTCGGATGTTGGCGCGACATCTGATTTCGGTTGCAACCATACTGTAAACATTCCCTTTGTTTCATTCTTTGTCAGCCCGAGCCAACTAAACAATAGCGGTTGTATTTATCCTCTCTGATTTTGTTACGTTGTGGATAGTTAGCGTTGATAACATTTGTGCATCGCGTTTTTTCAGAAGACCAATAGCTCCTTCCCGTAAAGTAACTTTTCTGTCCTCAGGCTTACGAATGAGACTTCTTATAATGTTCATAATGTTAGGGATCGCTACTGAGCCGAACATATAAGCCCACATGGGGTTATCAATCTAAAACCAATTGGTGATAGAAGGCGTAGCCCATCAAGCTTATATGCAGGCATTTATTTACTTATTTTACCGATGTGGGATTGAGTTTGCACCCAACACATAAGTCATACCTATGTTATCAAATTATTATCCTTTATGGTATACAATTTTTTTTAAATCGATGTATACAAACCTTTGTTTTAACTCGCGTACGCAAACATCCTGTCACGAAACGCGGATCGCAAACCCTCGTCATAACAAATTTGGAAGAATTGAATGTAAACACACTAATTAGGAAGCTAATGGCTTTATTTTTGGATAATTAAGTAACTAGATTGTCAATTTGGAAGTACATTAACAAATTTCTAGAGCGTTCATGAATCATGAATGTCAAATAAACAAATTTCCAAAACTTATTAATAATGAAAAAAAATAAAACAATAGCATTAATGAGGTTGAGGATATTTGTTTAGCACGAGGAAAAAAGAGGAAGTAAAACAAAAATCATAAAAAAGATTTTGGAAGTTTGAAGTACATTTTGTCCCGCTCTCACGCTCCTCCCTCCCCTTGTACTTTCTTTCTCTCTCTATATATACACACACATTGACACATACACTCTCACTAGTCACTATATCTATATATCAGAAACACATAATATATATACATTGTCTCTGTATCTATATCTATGTAATTCATTTGAATGGATCAGACCGAGCTTCCTTAATGCACAGTGAGCTCATAAATCTTTTTTTTTCCAGATATAAAAAGCTTAGCATTTGATTTGTATCGTATATGTTTGTGAATTGAATCACTTTTTTAACCTACATTGTGTAACATCATTCAGCTGCTTAGATCTGTAACTTTCATTTTTTTTAACTTTTACCTTTTTATTATATTTATTTATTGACTTTTGATTTAGTTTAAGTCTTTGCGTCTGATTTGTTTATTCAAACGAATTTGAATTAAGTTTATAGTTTATTGTTGTAAAATTAATTTTTGAAGGATATATGTTTAAGCTTTTGAGTTTATTTGGTTTCGGCTTATGTTTTATAAGTCCATTTTTTTCCGGGCTTATTTTGAAACTTGTCACGCCATGTTTGGCACAAGTATTATGAAGGCTCAGTGGGTTTCAGCTTTTAAAATAAGTTAGCTTATAAAATAAGTCTTGTTTATGGAACTTTTTATAAGCCACAAACCTCCATAAGCCCAAGCCCATAAAAAAGGCTTATAGCTGGTCAAATTACTTAAATATCTTTTAAAACATAATGTATTATTATGCAAAAGCGGGAAATATGTGTAAATTTCATTTGATGTATTTTTATGCGATTTTACATTAATAAAACATAAGGCGGCGAAATCACGTAAGCTCGTAAGAAATAAAACACCTTTTTTGAAGTTGAATAATAGAGTAATAAATATAAAAACCATGTGTTGTTGGGATAAATTAGTACTGTGACAGAATGAGTATGACTTCTAAACGCTCCTTTGACCATTTTTTAATAATAATTAAAGACAAATTTGGTACTCTTTATATTTTGTTTTTGTTTTTGTACTTGATATTTATTATTTTAGTAAATTGTTTGAACAACATATTTAAATTATAATTGTTGTCACTAGTATTCTGGATATTTGTTGGGACATGGGGCCTTAAGTTTTGTTCTATTCTGATTCCATTTTTGAGAAGCTTATCGAATGTTATTATTTGGCTAATAGTATTTGATTCATAACTTGAGCCTTGTTTTATTAGGATTTTAAGATCTACCTTATGTAGATCCAAAAGGGCTTGATTTTGTAATGTAGGAGACAAGTATACAAGATAAATACTTTTGCTATTGACTTGATTAGGTTTGCATAGCGTTTGTGACAAGTGGAAAGAAATGTGTTAGCGAAATACAAATATGTTTTAAAAAGTTATCACGAGTTCAGTGCAAAGAAATGTAGAATGTTATAAGAATTAGGCATCAACAGCCGGTTATGCTAATAGTTGATAGTTGATATGTAGGTATCACATAGGGAAAAAAAGGGACCAATGGGTCAATTTATGCAATATCTGACCCATGGTGGATTTTTGATAGTTGTATGCTGTATACTTCTGCTAGAATAAGATGGAGAATCATAGTCACTGCTTTTTTAAGTATCAGGCTGTCTAAATGTTTTACACATAGATTTTATCATATTTGATTTATATAAGGCTAATGGACGATAGATAATTATCTGTCCTAAGTGTTAACTTGTAATGAATTAACCATGTGTTGTTTGGATAAACTAGTAAGAGTGAAAATACTGACGCTCCTTCGACAAAAAGAATATAAAAATCACTTTCGGTTGTACTGATTTTGTTTTGTTTTGTACTTGTTTAACTATTTAAATACTTGTTAAACAGTGTATTTAATTAATATTTTGAGACTGTTATTCTGGACTCTTAAGTTTTGTTCTATTCTGATTCCAGTTTTAGAAGCTTGTGGCGTGTTATTATTTGGCTAATACTGATTAAAAGCTTATGCCTTGTTGTTTTGTTAGGATTTTCTGAGATTATGTAAATCCAAAAGGTTTTAATTTATAAGCTCAGTATGCTACTGCAGTCATGAAAGCAAAAGGAAAATGTATTATCGGATGTACAAATATGTTTATATACATATAGCAAAATGTACTTTGGTTATCTTGAGTTAAGTGTTCACAAAGAAAATTGTAGGAACTAGACATCACTAATTGGTGACGCAGAATCAATATACCATTGGTAAAGATAGTTGAGATGGGAACTGTAATGATCTTTTATTAGTGTGTTTGGGGATTTTCATAACTTAGGCGGTGTTTGGGTAAGTTTATTCGAGTAGCTTAATATCCAAACACCTTTATATGACAGTTATATAGTACTATACTTCAAAATGGATTGATAGTTGCTTACTTCATATTTTTTTTTTGGGTAGAGGGTTTCCCCGGTAAATTGAAAGAAATGATGAATGCTTACTTCATATTTAGTGTACCTACTTGGGGAAACAATGGACCAATGATAGTTTTGAACATTACCCCGTTCACACATTTTGCAGTATCTAATCATAGCTAGCTGAACTGTTAAACATTATTTTAACCCTTAATTTGTATATCACGATAATGATATTAATAGTTACTAACATTTTTTAAAATGTTATTGCTGCAGAGTTCATGGAAAGCAAATCAATCTAACATCAGTTGCCTCTCTTCTTCAAGGCAAAGAGACATGAATAAAGAGAATGTACATGCTGCTAATTTCCAAGGGCCAACTGGACGAGTTACTAGAGCACGTGCAAAAGCATTGGGAGTATCAGGGGGTTTGCCGCCGCTACCTCCTGTGGCAAAACAGGACCAAAAGCAGGCTCTTCAGCCAAAAACCAAACGGGCATCATCAGATAATAAGTCTGCTACTGATGTTGGTCCTGCTGTCCAGGCTAAGAGAAGAGCTGTTCTCAAGGACATCTCTAACAATCCCTTTAACGGTTCCAGTATAAAAGTTGCCAATGGAGTTAAAGCTCAGGTATACATTATCCGTTTATAGTTATAAGCATAAAACAATGATGATCGATGGAAGTGAATACAACATAACTTATTTCTTAATGTTGTTTGTTGTCAGACCAGCAAGCAGATCATAAAATGTACTGCCAAGAAGAACGAGCGGGTGTCGCCATCTATTCGGATGGAGCCTCGGATTCAGAAGAGAATAACAAAAGCAACAGAAAACAAGACAAAACCGATTACAAAAGAACCATGCGAAGTAACTTTACAACTAAAGTCAGATAATGATAGAGCAATCCAACCATATATAAGTATAGATGGTATGATGGATTTGATTATACTCTTCTGATATGTCTTGTATATAACAATATTTCATTGTTGTATTATGCAGAAGAAAACACGATTACTACTGAAGTGGAAGGCTCAAAAGTTCAATCCATTATTGACATTGATACTATGCACACGGGTCCTCAAATGTGTAGTATATATGCTGCAGATGTATACGGCAACTTACGCACAGCAGAGGTCTGAATAGCTGTTGACCTCCCTTCTTCATCGGTTGATACCTTCTTTGTATATTATGTCTTATATTCCTAACGACCAACTCACCTACCAAACTTATTTAACATGTGCAAGGTTTATTCTATTTGACATCTTATCTTAGGTAAAAAATGTGTGTGTGTGTGTGTTTAGAAAACCCCGGAACCACGCCAAGGGAGTAAAACTTTTGATGTATGTCCATCGACAAATTTTCTGAAATTCATTAGCAAGTCACAGGGACTTGAAATCTTAAAATAGATGTTCACTTGAGTGCATATGCTGTTCTTTGTTATTAGGAGCATTTTCTCTTCATTTTCGCTTATTATATAGTACCTCTTTTCGCAGCTTAAGTTGAGGCATTCCGTTGATTATATGAAAACAGTGCAGCAGGAAATCACACAAGAGATGCGTGGCATTCTTATAGACTGGCTTGTGGAGGTTAGTTCTTGAACATTTTATGATTTGGAAATCTCATTTATATCATTACTAAGTCCACAGCCACTACATCTGTCACCTCAAAAGCATGTAAGCAACCATATGTTTGTCCTTTAGTTGTTGCTTACTGTTGTTTCGTTTCTGAATTTAGGTCTCTGAAGAATATGGGCTAGCTATGGAAACATTTTACTTAACAGTTGCTCTCCTTGATCTTTATCTCTGCAAAAAAAGCATTGGGAAACGAAGACTCCAACTGCTTGGTATAACCTGCATGCTTCTTGCCTCGTAAGTTCTCTGATTGCTACTGAAAGAAGTACCTACTTTGGTATGTTATGTTTTTGCAAAGTTCTCTAAATTGTTTATACATGTTTTTGTGTGTTCCAACAAATCGATATGGCATATACACATTATTCTATAGTTATTGCTTATGCTGTGAGAATGGTCCATTAATAGTTGACTTTGACTTGCATGGGATTGATGACATAATTGAACTTTAAAGACGAATCTAATCATATGTATTCTCTAATTTCTAATTTTAAGGAAGTATGAAGAAATTTGTGCTCCACGTGTTGAAGAGTTCTGCTTCATCACTGACAGCACCTACACAAGAGGAGAGGTATGTTCCGTTCTACAACTAAATATGTACCATAGTTACTTTGTGCACATGTAATAAGTTAGGAATGTCTTCAAGCAAATATTGCTGAGATTCTTATCATTTTTCTAACAATACAACAATACAAGAATAAACAGAGAAAATACACACTGATACATACCCTGTCAACCTTGAAGGCTTGACTTAGTTATGTGCCGATTGAGACAACCCAGTCTTGATAATTTGACATTTTTGAATCTCAAAACACATCATTTTCTAATTACTAATAACTAGCGTCTCAATATGATTACATTTATACTGAATAGCAATCTAATTTTTTTGAATAAAATCATTTACGACTTTTTATGAATTACAAATACTTTTTGCGATTCTTTACCTGTTTAAGCGCTCAACCCAATTTACTTGTTTCATTTTAAGTTTTTTTGGCTGTTTGACCCGTTTGACCTGTCTGAGATTAACATAACCCACATCGACTCATAACTCCCTTACATTGTCCAAAGATTCATTTCACTGTCTTTAGCTACAGATTTTTTGGGAACTTAATTTTAATTTAGTTTTCTCTACTCCAGCTGATACCCTGATTGCATTCTGTTCACAGTTGGGCCATGCATTAGTCACTCGTGTGCTCTTCCCTTTTCATGTTGCGTCATTAAGTCTATGGAAAATCTTTATATTTATGACCGAGGTTTCACATAGCAGGTATTGGAGATGGAGTACCAAATATTAGATGTATTGAGCTTTCAGATATCTGTTCCAACTACCAAAAAGTTCCTCAGGTTGTATTCAGCATCCATAACATATATAGTCACATCGTTTAGTATCACATTCCGGTCATCATTTCTATTTTGCGGGTCCCATATACACAAATCATTAGTAAATCCAAATTTCTTTCTAATATGCACAAATATTCATTTTCGTTTTTCCAGGAGATTCCTTTTAGCAGCACAAAGCTCTTATAAGGTAAAGTGATATCATGTTTTTACATTACTTCTGTGGTGCAACTATGCCAGAAACAGAACTCTAACTGAACAATGGAATAAATTCCCTTTACTTGCAGGCTCCAGTTATAGAACTTGAATTCCTAGCAAACTATCTAGCAGAGCTAACTTTAGTGGAGTACAGCTTCGTAAAGTTCCTACCATCCCTTGTTGCTGCCTCAGCCGTGTTCTTAGCCAAGTGGACAATCGACCAGGATGAAGATCCATGGGTCAGTGTTTGTTTTTCTACTATATATTGCTTACATCTATTTGGAAATATTGACATATGGTCATGGTCATTGCACTTTGACTATTGGCTATATAGGTCATTATACTCTTGTAAGTTAATACTTGCTGAGGTATTTAGCACCAAGAGAAGTCAATTTTTTGCCTGAAAGTAAGATTGGTGGTCATTAAGTTTATTCTAACTGCGTGGCATTCAATTGCTATTTGTTTGATAACACTGGCCAAAACAGCAGATAACTTTTCCCAGATGCTCAACGATCAATCTAAAAATTTCAGTCAAATGACAAAAACGTTGACCTTAATTTACTTTTGCAGAATGCTACTTTAGAACACTATACTAGTTACAAGGCATCTGAGCTGAAAGTCACTGTTCTGGCCCTTCAAGATCTGCAACTTAACAATGCAGCCTCTCTCCGCACTATACGCCAGAAGTACAAGCATCAGAAGGTAAATCAACTGTCTACTAACTTATTCATCTATGTTTTCTTTGTTACAACTGCGTAAAAGAACTCAGCTGTGCATTTATGAAACAAACCTTTCGAATGCAAAATACATCGATATGTTCCCTTTTTCACACTCTTACACCCATACTTGATTTAAAAAAGAATCATCACTTACGATAGATAGTATACTTGGTTAAAAGTTAATAAAAAAGGATCACAATCATTAATGCATTGTAATATTGCTTAATATCTGCACAGAACGTGTCACATAGTAAAGTACGTCATTATCTAATTGCATTTGTGTCATGGTCTAATGCACATTACTTTTATCGTTTCAGTACAAAAGCGTTGCAACCCTAACCTCCAGAAAACCTGTGACACCGCTGTCCTAATATTTCTGTTGCTGATGTTCTGACATACAATGAGATCAAATATGTACCGGCGGCCTAGCCCACATTACCATAACAATGGAGCATCTGATCTGTTTTTGAAATTTATTTCCCCTTAAAACTTCCACTGCGAACTTTTTTATACCTTCATCTGTTGTAAAGTTTTGATTAAAAACACACACTGTTGGACTACCAACTTCCAAACCAATTCTGGTGCTTCTAGAGTTGTCCGCGTGATGTCTTGATTGTAAGAGATGGAGCTTGCATGTGACCTTATATCTATGTTTCAAAAATAACCTTTTTATAGCTTGCAGAGTAAAGGCATTATTCAATTTATATGAAAAGAATCCAACTAATAGGTTGTTTGATCACTTTTCATCTAGTAGTTTCATGCATTTTACTCTTAGAAACAGTCACACAAACCGACTTATCGAGTTTCGACTTTCAACAGTAAGTTTTGATCAGTGAGCTAAAGATGATGGTTTCATGAATTAGACCAATTAAGCATTTGTACTACCTTTTCAAAATGGTTTAAAAAGCATACAGTTAGTCCACAAATTGTTGTAGTTTGTTTATGTAATGCTTATTTTTGTCATAGACTCGTAGATAAGAAAAAGACATGTTTAAAAATATTTCATTTTAGTGGTATCAAAAGTTCAAAACTTAGGTACAAATCCATCACCATCTAAATGTCATTATCCATTCACATCATCATACCTAAATATCCTCTAATTACATGATACATATCGAAACCTATTTGTTGTACAAGTGTAATAAGAAAACAGACCTTATATCAACTTATTTATGAGGTTTTATATCTTGTTTGTATAAAGACTAGTGTTGCAAAGGAAAAAAAACCCTAAAAACGGCGGCGATCCCAATGGCGATCTTCTTCATCTCGAACCCTGAATTAATTATATCTACTACCTCCCTTGTGCGGTGATTTCTATAACCCCTGTTTATCGTGATCAACGTATGTCGTTTGATTTCTAAACGAGCGTGTTAGGTTATCTCATACCTTGGGACCATAGGGATATGATTATTTTAGGATTCTTTTTCTAGGGCTTCTTCGTTTTTGTTTTTAGGTTTTTTCTTTTCAGTTCATTTGTTTCGTACTGTTTTTCTTTTGTCGTGATTCGTTGATAATGGGTGATAGCCGTTCATTCATGTCTAAGGAGGATCTTACTCATTGTACTGCTCGTGATCTTTGGAATGTATGTACAACTTATGGTAAGGTGGTTGACGTATACATTCCATTAAAGAAGTCCAAAGCAGGTAAGAAATTCGCGTTTGTGCGTTTTCTTAAGGTGGATAATTTGGAGAGACTCATTGATAATCTTTGTACAATTTGGATTGGACGTTTTCGGTTGCAAGCCAATCCAGTTAGATTCCAAAGGGAGTATAGGGCTCCTAATTCGCAGCCAAAAAAGGGGAATGAGGGGGTGGTTAACAATTCATTCGCATCTGTCTTGAAATCCAAAAACTTTAAACCTCCGCTTCTCCTGATTCCTCTCCTGCCATAGTGCTTGATGACTCTTGCATTGAGGAAAAAGATCTCTCGTGTTCCGTAATGAGGAAGATTAAGGATAAAAATGCACTTTCAAACCTTTATGTGATACTTACTAATGAAGGTTTTGATAATGTTAAACTCTCGTGTTTAGGTGGGTTCTGGGTACTCATTGAGGCTGGCTTCATATCTTCCAAAAAGAAACTGATTAAGCATGTGGGTGTTTCTTCTTGGTTCATTGAACTTTGTCCTGCTAATAACTCTTTTGTTAGCGATATCAGACTTGTTTGGATTTCAGTAGAGGGACTACCTATGTGCGCGTGGAATAATAATGCGCTTACTAAAATTGTCTCTCCATGGGGCACATTGTCTAATGTAGATGCTGATGTTGATGCTTCTTTGCCTTTTAAGAAATTGTGTGTGGTTACTAAACCTCATACCGTAATTAATGATAAGATAAAAATCATTGTTAAAGGGCAAATATATTGGATTCGTGTTAAGGAGCTTGAAGCTTGGACTCCTAATTTCGATAATGAATTTTGTGATAATTCTTCTTCTGATGAACAATCAATGGGTGGGGAGGAGAATACTTCTCTTCAGGATCAAGATATGGATCATGTTTCTGAATCAAGCTGCATGAAGGAAAATATCGAGCTCGAAAACCACAACACTGTTAATAAACAAGGAGTACAATCTGATGATCCTTTTGAGATTTACAAGCTTTTAAATAAGAAGGAAGATAAGCGAGCCACAAAGGGTGATGATCCAACCTACCCACCTGGTTTCACACCGAAGGATGTCGATGACAAGGTTGGGGAAGGCATGGATAATAGTGTTAATCAACCGGATGCTAATTTACATAGTTTGAGGGAAGGTGTTTCAAGTGTGAAAAGTGAGATCAACCGACCTTTCAAACTTAAATCAGGAGGATCAATATTGGACGTGATGGAGAACTTGGTTGATGTTGGGCAAACTATGGGGTACAATATGGAAGGGTGTATGAAGAACATAGAAGCTATTGTCGGTTTTCAAGGAGAGTCACAGGTTTTTAGATGAATGTCTTGTCTCTAAATATTCAAGGTCTTGGTCAATCGACTAAGAAAAGTTGGATTCGGGAGTTAAACAGGACGAATAAAATTAACTTTGCTGCTATTCAAGAAACTAAATTAGAAACTATTGATCTATTTACAATCAAGGCGTTATAGGGTAACTTTTCTTATGATTTTGCTTTTAGTCCTTCAGTTGGGTTCTCGGGGGGTATTCTTTGTGTTTGGGACCCAAATGTGTTCGCTAAAGACAATGTAACTATTTCGGATTCTTTTGTGGCTGTTCGTGGTACGTGGATTTCTTCTTCAACAAAGCTTATGATTGTTTCTGTATATGCGCCTCAAGAATTATCTGAAAAGAAAACTCTTTGGGAATACATCACTCATATGATTGTCACATGGGATGGTGAATGTGTAATTCTAGGAGATTTTAATGAAGTTAGATCGGAGCAAGAGAGATTCGGTACCATTTTTAATGATTTAGGTGCCAAAGCTTTTAATCATTTTATCTCTATGGCAGGTCTTATTGACCTTCCTCTTGATGGTTATTCCTATACTTGGGCTCTCAAGTCTGCATCGAAAATGAGTAAACTGGACAGATTCTTAACTTCTGAAGGTTTACTTTCGGTTTACCCATTGCTTTCTACTCTTTGTCTTAACATGCATTTATCAGATCATAGACCAATTATTATGCATGAGTCTGTTGTTGATTATGGGCCACCTCCATTCCGTGTCTTTCATTCTTGGTTTACTAAAGACGGGTTTGATAAGCTAGTGGATGACTCGTGGAAAAATTCGAACTTTGTGGAGTCTGACAAGATTACTCTTTTGAGGAAGAAATTTCAAGCTCTTAAGGCTTCAATCAAAGCTTGGTGTAAAGAGGATAAGCAACGTACTAATGCGTCTAAACTTTCCATTCAATCTCGGATTTCTGAATTAGATAAGCTGTTTGACAAAGGAAAGAGTAATGAGGATCTTGTTACTGAACGGACGTCGCTTTTAAAAGATCTTCATAATATCAATACGCGTCACTCTTTAGACATGGCCCAAAAAGTAAAGATTCGTTGGCAGGGCCGGATTTTAGGGTGTGCAAAGTGCTCAACCGCACATGGCCCTCAAATTTTCAGGGGCCCCGATGTTATAGATGCAGGGCTGATTTTATTTAGGGTTTAACGTAATATAGATGAATATACAGTTTAGAACTAAAGGATTTTGTTATATCAGTGGAAGAAGCATTTCTTGCCATTGATTTTTAAAATGGCAGAAAACAAAGTTGCAGACGTGATATACGAGGTTGGGGAAGATGATTAGTGATTACTATAGCCAATATTCATTTTTCCACCTTAAGGTTTATATATTTTTCACTTTTCTCTTAGTTTTTTAGTTTCATTTTTATATAAAAGTACAAGCGGTTTACAAATTTACACTTTAAACCCAAATTAAAAAAAAGGAAGTAGTCCAACTACTTTTTAAAGTGAATTTTTTTATACACTCTTTAGAGAATTGTTATAATTCCTTTATGTTTACGGATACATGTTTTTTTAAAATATATTTAGCATATAATTACAATCATGTTTTTTGAGAGGCCTACATTGTTAAAGTGGCACAGGGCCTTCAAAATTCACGGGACGCCCTTACCTGTCCATTTGAAGGTGATGAAAATTCTAAATACTTTCATGGTATTATCAATATTAAGCGGTCGCAACTTGCTATTCGTGGTGTCTTAGTTGAAGGCGATTGGATTGATGAGCCTTCTAAAGTGAAAAATGAATTTCTTAATCACTTTTCTAATCGCTTTTCCATGCCTTATGGTCCTAATATCAATATTGATACTCATATGTTTAAGCAGATTTATTTTGATCTGAATGAGGACCTTGAAAGTGATGTTACTTATGACGAGATTAAGAAAGGGGTTTGGGATAGTGGAACAAACAAATCTCCTAGGCCCGATGGGTTTACTTTTGATTTTATTCGTAGATAGTGGAAGATTATTAATCAAGATGTGGTTAATGCCGTTCATGAATTTTTTGTCACTAGTAAGTTTCCTCCTGGTAGTAATTCTTCGTTTATTACCCTTATTCCTAAGAAGCAAGATGCGAAGGTAGTGAAAGATTTTCGTCCTATCAGTTTCATTGGTAGTTTCTACAAGATCATCGCTAAGATCTTGGCTAACCGCTTAAGCATTGTTATTTCAGACCTTATTAGCGATGTGCAATCCGCATTTGTCTCTAATCGCCAAATTCTTGATGGCCCCTTCATTCTAAATGAGTTTATATCGTGGTGCAAATATCATAAAACAAAAGCCATGATCTTTAAGGTCGACTTTGAAAAGGCTTTTGATTCAGCAAGATGGGATTATTTAGATGGTATTCTAAGTAACTTTGGTTTTGGAGTTAAATGGAGAGGGTGGATCCAAGGGTGTCTCAATTCGGCTATGGGTGTGACATATATTCCAATGAGATGAGTTCTAAATTTCAAATGTCAATGATAGGACAAATGTCTTTTTTTCTAGGTTTACAAGTTTCTCAAAATCCCGGAGGCATTTTTATTAATCAATCAAAATTTGCTCTAGAAATATTAATGAAATTTGGGATGGATTCGTGTGATCCTATTGATACACCCATGGTGGATCGACTTAAATTGGATGAGGACCCCTTAGGGACTCCAGTTGACCAGACTCGATTTCGTAGTATGGTTGGCTCCCTAATGTACCTCACTGCCAGCAGACCCGACCTTGTATTCGCTGTATGCATGTGTGCTAGGTATCAGACATCGCCTACCAAAAACCACCTTGAAGCACTTAAAACAGGTCTTTCGGTATCTTAGAGAAACCATTAATTGGGGACTTTGGTATTCGAAAGACACCGCCATGGCACTAACGGCCTATGCAGATGCAGACCATGCAAGTTGTCAAGACACACAAAGAAGTACGTCAGGAAGTGCTCAGTTCCTTGGGGATAAATTAGTCAGCTGGTCATCAAAGAAACAGAAGAGCACTGCGATTTCAACCATAGAGGCTGAATACATTGTTGCCAATCTAGATGATTGTTCTCAGATACTTTGCGATTGAGGTCACAGCTTTCAGACTACGACTTTGCCTTCAATAAAATTCCTCTGTAATAGTGAATAATCGCAGTGAGGCCATTGCACCTCTTGTTCAATAATTCCCAAAAGCACTTCCAGTCTAAGCACATAGACATATAACGACACAACCCATATTTATTCGAGAGCAAGTTGAGAAGAGGCCCGTGGTTGAATATACTATCGTGACGACGATTATCAGACTTGCGAACATATAACCAAAGCAATACCGAGATAGCTTATAAAATTACTACTCCGTGACGTTGGAATTGAAGAGTATTGTACTCCGGAAACCCATAAACATCTCAGAAGGAGAAGTAGGAGTAAAGAATAGTCATCTATATCCTATGTATAAATGTATATTAGCTAAATATATAAAAGAAAACACAAAATATAAAACATCAAAACAAAAAAAATCATAAAAAACAGAAAAAGGAAGAAAATACCAAAAATATTTTTTCAAGACATGACTTTCGTTTATAATACTATAAAATTTACGGACCTAGAAAATGTCATACAATTAATGACAACGAGGTCCTTTAAATGTAATCAACCGAATACGGAAGTTCAAACTTTTATCAAAACACGAAATGTTTTAAGACATGCAGTTACTTTTTACTGCAACCCGCTTTTCAAAATGAAGAAAAGCATGTCCCGAAAAGTGACGGTTGTTCCTAACATACGGGGGATTAATTTCTCCCCGGCATGGGTTTACTTGATATCCATGTCAATTCCGCTTTAATGTACGTCAAGTGCATTATTAACTTGATATAGAAGGAGAAGACTTCTTTCTTTAACACCAAATGATTTTTTCGTCTAATGATTCATTTCGATAAAATTATTTGCTTACCATCACTGTGAAAAGTTACCCACGGTGGAAAAGTGTTGTTTGAAAATTAATCAGACTTGAAATTTTCAAAATTTGACACTCAATCAATGACTACAACTCTTTAAATAGAAAATGGGTCATTGATTGAGGGGGGGAGTGTTTTTCAAATTTATGACATCTAACGAGCATTTTTAATTCATCAAATAATTGACTGGTAAAAGGTTTTTTGTATTAAACGGGGTTTCAATTTGAAGGGGAGTTAAAGTTATTTCAACTCAAAAGGCCAAATTTGTTAAGTATTTGTGAGTACAGGGACTTATGTGCAATATGCTAAATGTTTCCTAGGCTTATGAAATTACAAGGACCATGTGTGCCAAATCTGAAACTTGTATAAACCTTATTAATACATTAAACCACAAAGTAATGGACTATGAAAGTGTAGGGACCAAAACTGCCAATATGTGAATCTTGTAAGAGTATATAAGGTTTCAGCGAGTTACTATTGGTCAAACATTCAATAACTCAGTCAAACTTCTCTCTTTAAATCCTCTCTCGCAACTCGCTACTTTGAGATTTTCATTGATTTTCGATTTATGTGCTTATATTTGCCAAGGTACTTCTTGTGTTATGATCTCTACCCTATAAACGTATTAAATCTAGATCATGGTTACCTAAATCTCACTGAAACTATCTAAATCAATGAGTTCATCTAGACTTATCATCTAAATCTTTATTAGTGGTTGGAATGAGGTTTTGTTTGCTGGGATAGGATTAGAATGAATGAATGTTGCCTCGTTAGTGCTTGAATTGCCCCCCCTTTGAACTATTTTGAAGTTTTGATGATTTTCGTGACTAGGTTTGACTTTTAATAGTCAAAGATTGTTGTTAGTTGTTATTTGTTGTATCTGAATGATGAGTCACGTTTGTGATGCTATCTAAGTACTTAAATGTTCATCCCTGAGCGTGGTTGCTGGTTTTTGTGGAATTAGGACTTAGAGGATTAGTTGTGTGCTATGTAGCGAGTTAGGATAATTCTAAATAGCGAATTAGGTGATTGTTCTTGGTAGCGAATCAAAGTCGTTGCTTATTAGTGAGTTGTAATATGTATTAGCCAGTAATGAATATTATATTTTCATGAACAGAATACTCGCTAACCAGTAACGAGTTAATGATGATTATATTTTTATTAAAATATTCAACTCGCTATTTCAAATTTTCCAAATTTAATAGCGAGTTAAGTATTTTAATAAAAAATTATACATAGCGAGTTGTCATTAGCGAGTTGAATTTCTTATTTAATTGTGTGCAGGCAACTCGCTACCCCTTAGCGAGTTAAAGAAAATTTTATTTTATTATAATATTTAACCTTCTATTTCAAATTTTCTATGTTGGTAGCGAGTTAAGTTCTTGTAACATAATATTTCAGCGAGTTGTCTGCAGCGAGTTATGTAATTTATTAAATATCTTTGGGTCAACTCATTCCAAGGGTGACTTTCCTCTGAGCAATTGCTCCCAACTAACATCAGATATATGTATGTATGTCCTGCTGTTCGATCTACTAGTGCAGATACTATGGCTGACATGAACATTCCTGCGAATGATGCTCCTACTGAACAAGCTCCTGCTATCTCTCCACCAACCAGAACGGATGATCAAATTTTGCCGTCAAGCAAATGGGTGACCATCGGCAAGAGTAACTGCGTACTTGATGTACAGAAGTCTCAGAGGAATCCTATCTTCCCGCTTGCTGTGGCCATACTAAAAAACACCAATTTCTTCAGAGCTTTCACGGCATCCTTTATGATTTCGGCTATCTACATTCAGCAGTTTTAGGACACCATGTGTTTTAACTCATTACTGGTTGTAACCTCGCCTACTCGCTAGCGCTGCGTAAAATATAAGCCTAAGTTGTCTCCCTCTCATTAACCCTCGATCCGCCTCTAGAGTCATATAGACACAAAGATATTCTCAGAGATGCTCTCGATATCACTCCAACCAATGATGACAATCCTTTTGTGGCTCCACCTTTGAGTGATACTGTCATCGAGTATGTCAACACTTTGGGATACCCCAATACACTCAGGAACGTGTCAGCAATGTCTGTCAATGCTCTCTATCAACCATGGAGAGCCATCTTGCCTATGATTAACATGTGCCTTACAGGCAAAACTGTTGGATATGACAGGCCAAGACATCCTGTGCTTCAGATTCTTTGGGGTATCATTCATCGCTCCAACATCGACTATGCTGAAAGGATTTAGGAAGAGTTTGTTTAATCCATACAAACCTTCCTCACTGACAGGAAGAATCTTACTACAGCCTCTCGTGGAAAGAAAAAGACCGCTTATCTGCTTATTCCAAACGTCAGGTTCACCAAACTAATCATCCATCACCTGAAAACCAAACACAACATACATCCTAGAACTGGTTCAGCTCTTCACTACTCACATGAGGAAAACGTTCTGAACACTCTCAGGTATGTTGGAAAGGATGGCAGGGAAATATTCGGTATGCCGATACCTGATGCTCTTCTTACTGATACAATTAAAAAAGCACCATACTACAATGGATATCTAGAGCATGTCGCTGAGTATCAACGTTATTTGGATGAAGAACACGATAAGGCAGATGACAAGACACCCAAGCCCACTTCATCTCAACCATCTAAACCAATACCGATACCAACTGAACCCTTCTAGAAAAACCAAGGTAAAAAGCGTAAACTGGTCAAGGAGACATCTAATGCACCATCTCCCGCCAAACGATCTAAAGCGGGTAAGGTGACAAAGAAGCGCATGCCAAAGATCCCTCTCAAGTTGGTTGATGAACCTAGTGATGAAGGTGTTCTGGTTGAGGAACTTGCCTATAATGAGGAAGAAGCAAACCTTCAACAAGCTCTGGAGCTAAGCCTCAAGGATCAAGGGGAATGAACTCAGGGACCTGCTCGTCTGGTCGTAATTAGGGAACCTGACTCTGGGAGAAGTCAACCGCTTCCAGATGCACAAAGAAAGGGAAAAGAGAAGGTTGTTGATGAACAAGCTGCTCACTATCTTCTCACCCTTCAGACTCCAAAGAAGAAGAGCCCTGCAGATCAATTTATATTTCAGAGGCGCACTCCTATGCCCACTGAGGCCTATGGACATGCTGAATCTCCTTCCTTGGATGCGGAACTAGCTCTGACCGACAGTGAAACAGAATCTGATAACGAAGTGCCTAAGATCAATTCTGGAGATCAAGATGAAGGCCAGGCTGGACCAAACCCTGGTGATCAAGATGAAGGCCAGACTGGATCAAACCCTGGTGATGCTGCGGAATCTCAACCTCAATCAAGTCATGTGGTTCATGCTGGACCAAACCTTGAACACATGGACTTGGAGGCCACTGATACTTCAACTCAACAAAAACCTGAGCAAATGGATGAGGAGTTTACTACAACTGCTTACCCGAATGTTTAGGAGAACCTCAAGCTGCCAACTGAAGATCAGGTGATTCTTAAAGAACCTGCAAGCTCCTCTGGAATCCTGTATTCTCTATAAAACCTTGAAAAAGATCTCAGCTTCACTGATCAGTTCTTCGTGGAAAAGCCACAAGAAGAAGAGCCAGGGAAAACCAATGCTGAAGCAGAGGTTCAGTTAATGGTTTCGGTCCCCATTCATCAAGACACCTCCTCGGTTCCTCCAATGACCACTCCGGTTATTGATCTTACAAAGTCACAATCTGACTCTCCTCTCCCAACATCAACAACAACAATTTTAACAATCATGACAACAACACCCACTCTTCTACCACTACCACCTTAACCATAATAAAGCACCGCATATCTAATTTTAGTGAAGCAGATAGGTGAAATCGAACAACATATGACGGATCTGATACAAAATAAATTAGCCTTGGAGGAAAGGTTGGACAAACAAGGGACTCGGCTATACAACTTGGAGAATCTTAATATTCCCCACAAGGTGAGCCAAGCAGTGGATGAGATAGTCACTGATGCAGTAGAATGGGCAATGCAAGCTCCACTTCGAGCTCGCTTCAGGGATCTGCCCACTGTTGATATGAAGGAAATTCTTCAACAACGGATGTTTGAAGATAACTCCTACAAGGCTCAAGACGTTCATAATGACTTGTATGAGGCTCTGCAAAAGTCATTGGAGTTAGATTATTCAAATCATCATCTAGCTGATCATGAGGAAGCTCGTAAAAAGAGATGAAAGAGACGTGACGTACCAAGAACTCCTTCTGGGTCTCCACCTTTACAGCCACCTCCTCCACCTCCTTTAGCAGACCCATCTGGTACTCCAGGTACTTCAGGAGCATCAAGGTTTTCTCAGTTGCCACCGCCTCCTCCTCATCCATCCACTGGTACATCTGGATCTGCTCAGCAACAAGGCAGTAAAGCTCTAAGTTCTTCCAAGACGGCAACCTCAGCATCACAATCTATGGCTTGGACTACATCTGACACTAGATATGAGTCAGCTGGCGTCTCTAGGGCTCAAGAGCTATCTCCTACAGACTCTCTGATGCAAGATGATTCCATTCTCGACGAGCAGGTACATTTGTCTGATGATGAAGATTCCATGAATGATCACCTACCAAAAGCTGACTCGAGAAAAGATTGGTGGAAACCACTACCTGAAGAGGAAAGACCAACGACTCCTAAACCTGCTTGGATCATTCCTTCTTCCAATGTGTCAGCTATAGAGAACAACTAGGCTTCTGCGCTGGTTTTAACTTATGAACCTCCTGCTGAGAACTCATTACTTGCAAAGACTAGAGACATGACGACTTTCATGAACTGGTACTGTCAACAAGTGAACAAGACCGAGCTTTCACAAGCGGACTTTGAAGGGCAGGCTTATGAAGTTGTTAAAGCATTCTACCCAGATGTCATTCACCTGTAGTTCCAGATGGAGGAGTGTCACAAGATGCTCACAGATCAGGTTGACTAGATGAATCCAGAAGGAGAACAAGTCAGAGTAATTGTCAACCGACCTCTGCCTCTCAGTGGTCCTCTAGGTCATGTTACTATTCAACCACAATTCTTCTTCAATAAAGACTTGTTGGGAATTAAACTCATTAGACTTAGTACTGCCAAGTCAAAGTGTTAGTACTGCTTAAGTCATAACTGGCAGTATAAACTAGTTAGTACTACTAGAAGAATGTTAGTACTGCTAGGTATAAGTTTAGTACTATGTATAAGTTAGTACTGCTAGTACTAAACATAACACTGCTGATAAAGACTGAAGACTGCATGAAGATAAAAACGTGTGAAGAGGTGTAAAGACATGTTAAAAGATATGTATTAGTTATCTTGTGTATATTCTAAATATTTAGAAAGATATGCATACAAGCTTAATGTTTTAGAAGATTCATAGTTATCGTATAAAGGACTCCTTGGTGTATAAAAGGAGATCCTCGGTTATGGTTTAGATACACATCAATCAGTCTTTCTTTGTAGCTTCAAGGTTGTAAACCCTAGTACTAGACATAGTACTCGTATTATTCATCATAATAATATTGAAGCTTTTTGGTTATATTCATTGTTTATTCATTCTACTGCATCATGCATACTCTTAGTATCAACAGAGTTTCTAGCATGGTTGTTTTGAATCTATTCAATACAACTAACCCTTTTACAAGGTTTGCAA
>BQNB010098646.1:8871-25107 GCA_026074375.1 Tanacetum coccineum
CATAAAAAGGTCTATATAGTTATATATATACTTGGTTATATATAAAAATTGTATTGATTTTCTCTTAAGCATAACCATGGATACCACAAGAGCTGAACATATTGCATTGGATGACGCTTTAGTTGCTCCTGCCAACTAATTCAAGATTGGCAAAAGTAATCTTCGACTAAGCTTAGACCTCAACTTCAAAGAAGCAACTCTTCAAGTGGTTTATGATGTTTTGAAACTCACTCCCTTTTACAAGGCATTCCCAATCACAGCGGATGCTCTAGAAATTTACATGCAAGAGTTTTGGGCCACTGCTATAGTTCATCATCACTCGATTCGTTTCAAGATGAACAATAAGAAACATATTGTGAATCTTGAGTACTTTAGAGAAATGCTTCAAATATGCCCTAAACTCCCTAATCAGCAATTCGAGGAACTACCCTTTGAAGAGGCAATTCTCACATTTCTAAGAGATCTTGGTCACAGTGGTGAGATTAAAATGATCACCGATGTCAATGTCAACAAGTTGCATCAACCTTGGAGATCATTTGCTGCGGTTATCAACAAATGTCTGAGTGGTAAAAGTACCGGATATGACAGTCTTCGACTATCTCAAGCTCAAATCCTCTAGGGCATGTACCATAAGAAGAACGTAGACTATGCCTACCTTCTGTGGGAAGATTTCGTTTATCAAGTAGAGAACAAGAATGTCAAGAAGAGTAATGAGATGTACTACCCTCGCTTCACCAAGGTCATCGTCAACTTCTTCATGACTAAGGATCAATCAATTCCAAGACAGAACAGTGTAAATTGGCACTATGCCAGGGATGACCACATGTTCACCACGATCAAGGTTGTCTCTAGGCATGAAGACACACAGTTGTATGGTGCCATTTTGCCTAATGAATTGACGAATGAAGACATCAGAAACTCCGAATCCTACAAAGAGTACTATGCCATTGCTTCAGGAGCTGAACCTCCAAAGACAAAAGCAAGTGTCAAGAAGAAGCAAGTTGGATCTGACAAGACAAAGACTCCTCCAACTACTAAAGGCAAAAGACTCAAGACTTCAGCAAAGGCAGCTAAACCTGCCAAGAAGAAGCAACCCGCAAAGACGTCTAAAGCTAAAGGTCTAACGGTGCTATCTGAGGTTGCGCTAACAGAAGCTGAACAAATGAAGCTAGCCACAAAAAGAAGTCTGATAGAAACTCACAGCTCTCACGCCAGCGGCTCAGGTGCAGATGAAGGAACTGGTAGTATACCAGGGGTTCCTGATGTACCGACATATGGATCAGATGATGAGCAAATCTCTTGGAAGTCCAGTGACGAGGAGGATGATGATGAAGTAGCCTTGAATGATGATGATGATGACAATGATGATGATGATAACAATGATGATGATTTTTCTCATTACTTAGGTTAAGCTATCAATAGTTACTTTTAGGGTTTCTCCCCACCAAATTGTTCTCTTTCAATTTTTTCAATCAAATCCGTGTTGTAATTTAATCTCTTGATTCTACATATCATTGTTAAAGGTTTATATGAATGATCATGGAACCTACAATTGGTATCAAGAGCCTTCAAGATTGATGAATTGATTTGGTTTGTGTTTAATTTTTTTGGGGTTTCGGCTATTATTAAAAAAAAGAGGGGGTTTCAATTTTTTTTTATTGATTAATTATTTGTTTTGATTCTTGATTCATAGATGGTTTGTGTTTAAATTAATATCATCAAAACCATCTTGTAAGCAATCAAAGATCTAGTGATTTTCTTTTGTTCTTTTGGTTCGAAAAAGTTAATTAAAAATAAGGGATCGTAATTTACTAGTAAGTATTGTGCTAATCATATCTCTTGCAGCGAATTCTTGAAGCATACAGGTTATACGTGGTGTTTTTTTGCAAGAAAAGGGTGTTTGGATTCGTTCTTGTGGCAACCGATCGAGTTAAGGCACTCAATAAACCGAAACAACAATACATAGTTACAACCTAACTAGTAAACAAGAGAAGGGATCGAACGAGTTAAGTTGCTCAAGAACCGAACGAGTTTACACTCTGGTTGGGACCGAACAAGCAACATTTTTGTGTGAGCCGAACAAGACAAGAACTTAAGAAACCGAACCAACAATACCTAGTTACACCGAACTTAGAAACAAGAAAGGGATCTAACGAGTTAAATTCTCAGAACCGAACAGTTTACTCTCTGGTTGGACCTGAACAGCAACATTTTTGTGTGAGCCGAAACAAGACTAAATCTCAGGACCGAACCTGAAATCCCTTGTCAACCAACTAGTTCTAAAAGTTGGAACCGAACGAGCAAGGGGGGGGGGGGGTGGGTGGGGGGGGGGAGAGGGGTTGGGTGGGTCGGAGGGGGCGTACGAGTTGACACGATCTTTCAAAGGACCGAGGAGGTGGGGGGGGGGTGGACGGGGAGGGGGGCCGAGCGGGTGGGTGGGGGTGGGGGGGGGGAGCGGGGGGCGTGGGTGGTGATCGTGAGGTGGGTGGGGGGCGGTGGGTGGGAGGGTTGGGGGGGGGGGGGGGGGGGGGGGGGGGGGGGAGGGGGTGGAGGTGGGGGGGGGGGGGGGGGGGGGGTGTGTGGGGGGGGATAGTGGGGGGGGGGTGCAGTGGGAGTCGCGGAGGGGTGTTGGTAGGAAGCGGGGGGGGGGGAGGTGGGGAGGCGGTGGAGTGCTGTATATATAATAAGGCAGGGATGGTAGGAGTTACAACAAAAATCGAGCTAATCCTTTGAGAACCACGAGTTAAATTCAAAGGAACCGTAACTGTAATTTTTTGAAGAAACCGAACAAGTGAAATTCTTTTGGACCGAACGAGTTGACGTCTTAGGAATCGAACAAGTGGGAGTCTTGGATAAACCGAACGAGTTCAAGGCTTCAACAACCGATCTAGTTGATTTTGAAAAAAAATAAAACAACAAAACCAAACACAAATCAAACATAACAACAATCACTTGAGATCCGTTCATTCATACTTAAATCAAAATGTCAACAGATAAAGAATCAAGTGCAGCGGGAACGGACAATCGTCCTCCCATGTTGGTTGAAAGTGACTACGAATCATGGAAAATTCGTATCGAGAGGTATATTCGTGGTAAAACCCTTGGTAAGTTAATTTGGAGATCAATCCAAAAACCAACTCCGCATCCCCAAATTACTATGACAAAGTCAAGGTGAGGATGCAGTACAAGTAACGAGAGACAAGCGGGATGAAGAGTTTACTGAGATTGAGAACAATAAAGAACTAGCTGATATTCAAGCAACCAACATTCTCAGTCAAGGGCTCCCAAGACATGTATTCAACATACTAAACCAGACTCGTACTGGGAAAGAGATTTGGGACAATGTAGAGCTACTAATGAAAGGTTCGGGAAAGTCTCTCCAACAACAGAAGAAGAACTGTTAATGAGATACGAAACGATTTCGTTGCAATAGGAATATATCAATTCATGACTACTTTGTTTGTTTCCACAAGCTGATCAATGATATGAAGATTACTCAGCTTGACATCCCCACTCATCAGATGAACACCAAGTTTGTCAACAACCTTCCTCCGTATTGGGCAAAGTATGTGACCAATGTGAAGAACAACAAGGATATTTCTGCGACAACCTATGTTGAACTTTACACCTACCTTAAATCATATGAACCACATGCTATGAAGACTCTCAAGAAACAGGAGCAGTCTACCAGCATTGTTGATCCTTTGGCATACCTAGCTCAAACAACACACTACCATGCACCAACTCAAACCACTACTCCACCACCACCACAATATGGACCACTAACTTCCTCCACCTCACAACAAGTCCCTCAATCAAGCAATGATGCTATGTTGGCAACCATGAACCAAATCGTAAACTTGTTGAGTGGTTTCCAAAAGCAGTTTCCTCCAACCAACAACCAGCTCAGGACATCGTCCAACTCAAGGAGTCATGCTACGGTGCATGACGGGCAGATTATTACTGAAACCGTTCAGAGAAGAGCTCCGGGTAATGTTGGTAATACGGGTAATCAAGGAACACAGAACAATGGGCAGATGATGGACAACGTAGGGAAGAAGGTGATAAAATATCTACAACTGCCGTAGAGAAGGCATGTATCTTGCAGTGTAAGGAGAAAAAGAGAGTAAAAGACTCTCAGTACTTCAAGGACAAGATGCTGTTAATGGAAGCTAAGGAGAAAGGAACAGTTTTAGATGCTGAAGCCGAAGCATTCCTTGCTGATGTAGAATGTACAGCTCCTTATGATCAGCCACTGGCTATTACGACTACCAACATGTTCGAAGTAAGTCATGAGGACGCACGATTCTTCGACGTAAAAGGACCTCATTAGCACAGCTTTCAATCCTCACTTGTCCATCCAGAAGTGGAACTAATCGTTGCACCACCAGTCAAGTCAATGAGTACACACTGATCTAATCAAATCTTTGAAAATGTGAATCATTCTGTTAACACATGAGATGCACCAGGAAGTACACCTAGACCCCGATGTTGAGTAGGAATTGATGACAAAATAACGATTCCGTATCAGTTCATACGAACTTGACAGGCCGAACGTTCAGATGTTCCCAACCTGAGGTATCCTCTGCCACCACTGGAGATATCCATATTACCATCTTAGATTGACTTGAAAACCTATACCGGACATCTTAAGGTTAGATCAGGAACAAAGACCTGGTTAATGACTCCTTAAGACTGAGACGTCAAGATGCAAACAAGGAAATTTGGTTATCTAGAACGTAGTAAAGTCTCAAACTGATTATGACCAACCATTATTCAACGAAGCAAACGGAATGCTGAGCTTGAAGAAGAAAATGTGTTGCTAAAGTCAAAACTTTCTCAAAACGTTGTGTCAATTAACTCTTTGAAAACTGCAAGCTAAAAATGTGTTTCTGAAAAGAGAGTCCTTAGACAAGTACCTTTGAAGAAATATTTGTTTAAAAAGGATAATAAAGTTGCAGCAACAGAAATTTTGCAAAGATTTCAACAACCAAGCACAAACTATTCCAATTTTATCAAAACGACCTAACCCTAGCAACACAAGATTTGCACAAAAAAAGCTCTAGGTCGTAGCAATCTGTGGAACCTCTAACAAGCTAAGTTGTCCAACTACATTTATGATGGACAATGCAGCTTTAAACCCCACCCATACCTCTGTTTACAGAAAGTGCATGATAGTTGAAGACTCATTAGGTCACGCTAGAATCGTAGAACTAATATTTCTACCAAAACTAGTACCAATTAAACCCATAAACCTATGTTTGAATGACTCAATGAGCCTTGTATAGTCACTTTGTTCTTCAAAAGGAACTGTCCCGAGAACAGGTTTATTGGTTACCTGCTGAAGAACTTGCTACTCAGAAAAGTAACCCACCTAAACCAGTGACTCTTTTTGGTTCGTACACATTCCGACAAAGAGTCAAATCTCCAACTTGTTTACGAGCTTAAACTCGTAGATCCCAGCATTTCACAGTTCATAGACCAACGACAGATCCCATGTCGCTATCCCAAGCGCTCAGGGAAGTTTAACCCGTTAAAGTAATTTTCAAAACAATCATATACATTTTTATGAAAATGTTAAACAACTTGTTCAAAAACTTAATGAAAACATTGTTACAGAAGTAACTGAATACATGCGGATATTTGACGAACTGGACACTGAGTATGAACGCTGCCGTTCTTGCGAACATGAACCTTAACTAAAGAGAGGAAAAACTTTATTTCAAAATACTTCTAATTGCTAATATTTAGAGAAAATATAAGCTCTAAGGTGCTTGCTTCTGATAATTTGTGCCCCCCTAATTCGAATTGCCTTTGCAAAACTTAGGATCTAATTAACGATAGGGAACAATCCCAAATCGTAAGAACTTGAAGCTGAAAAGAAGCAACAATGCTTAAATAATCTTGAAAAACGTTGTGCTTTAATAAAAGAACACTTAATTTACAAGTTAAAGTTTCAAAATTAAAGAATGTCTTCAAACCAGAGGGTTTTTGTGATAATACTAACCAACTCAATCTAATGCTATTTTGAAATTAACCATTTGAAAGGATCAGCTTCAACGGAAAGACGACCACCATCAGCACTTGCAAAGCTCATATCAACATCACAGAATGTTGAATGTAGAGAATCCACTGTAGTGTACTTTTGATAAGCAGCCTTAGAAACTGAGTTGAATTCATAAAAGATGCGATCCGAACTATCAGTTAGATTCAGAATGATGATTTTAAGGTATGAACGAGAATTGAAACGACACATAAAGACTTCCGGAAACATTACAACACTCACAGTGATAGCTCACTGATAGAGTGTAGAATACACATATCCATTTGTACCTAAAATAACCCAATTAAACCCAAAACAGACCAAAAATGGCAAAAATATCTTTATTATGGTTTTGTGTGTGCAGGTACGGATAAGTCAAAAATCACAAGAAAATAGTCAAAAGCGAGCAAACACGGACACGAGAATCAGAAGAGTTCAAAAAGAAGCCAAAGATCCAAAGCCGAAGCCAGAAAAGTCAAGCCTCAGTCAAATCCCAGTCAAACATTGGTCAATAAATGTCAACAAAGCCCATTTTCTCTTATTATAAAACACAAGGGCCAAAATTGCTAATTCCCAAACTGTTTTTCTATAACTATACAAGGGAAGAAAGCACAAGGACCATTGTGTTACAAAGCCATAGTTTCAAACGAGTTTTACCTCATTACATTATAAAATACGGGTAAATCCCATTCACTTTCATCGCTTACCCCATTTCACCCTCCACACAAAACAAAGGGGTTTTTTAATTAGAGGGTACAAAGGACAATTCGGTTGACAAGGACTGACATGGCAGAGAATTACATCACCAAACCCTCCCATTGGCCAAAGCCACATCAAAGAAGCCACGTCAACAATGGGAAAGCAACAAATTTATATGGGTTTTTTGTGCAAACTACTCACAAAAGAAGCCACAAAACGCACTCAATGGAATACACGCTGGCAAATCCTCAGTGTCCACATTTTGATCAAACGGCCCACAAAAGGGATCTCAAATGAATGATAAATGAATGGGCAAGATTGAAGATGGAGATGCAGGGGCTAGAGAATCCTAGCGCTACCTCTCAAAGACCTATAAATAGGGCCTTCCTCTCACACATATCTAGTGTCTTTTTTTTATATATAATCTAGTGGTTCTTTTTCATATCTAGTTTTTAGTAATTTAGTCTAGTTTAAATTCGTATTTCCCTTAAATGTAATTTTCCTTTTTCAAGTAATGTAATCAGCTTCTTTAATTAATAAAATTTAGTTTTTAGTGTTTTAAATCTCATTTTCTAAGCTCTCATTTTAAGTCATAAGCTCTCTCAATAAGCTAAAATTGTCTCAATAAGCTCATATTAAGCTCTTTCAGTCTATAAGCTGAAATAGAGCTGTTTGAATTCAGAATTAATCTTATCTAAACCTTAAATCAGTTAAATCTATTATGGATCTTACTAAATTAGAGTTTTTGGAAGGGGATCTTAACTTGGAAGAGATCCCAAGGACTTATACTCTAGCTTATTCATAAGCTAGAGAGCTTGTAGCTGCCTTAATTGGTTCCTTTTTTTAGCTAAAGGATCAAGTAAGTTTCTCTTTTCATTCTTCTCTAATTTCAATTTTCATTGCTTAGTCATTACTTATATGCTTAATATCTTTGCTATTCAATGCTTAAATATCTCTTATAGTGCTTTTTAGTTGTTTGTCCTCATCTGTTTTTGCTTAAATTAGTTTAGATCTTTATCTTTCAAATTTCTGTCATAAAAATTCATAAAATCCAAAAATATTAGTTTAAATAGTTTAGATCTTAGATTAAGGCTTAATCAGTTGTTTAATCATGATTGTTAAGTTTGTTTTAAGCTAGTTTTTATCTGGTATTTAGTATTTGTTCACTAGATTTCTCTTAAATAGTTATTTTCGAATCTGTCATAGTCTAAAAGGGGTGTTTGGTTTAGTGCACTCTTGATTTTACACTAGCAGTACTAACCTCAGTTAGTACTGCTGAACCTTTGCACTACCAGTACTAACTTCCAAGTTAGTACTGCTTTCACAAGTTAGTACTGTTAGCTTAGATTTTGGCTAATTCAGTAGTATTAAGTTTAGCTATAGCTTATTATGAATTTAGCTTTAGTTTTTTTCATTTAATCATCTTATTTCATAGCTTAATTTTTGTTCTTAAAAGTCAAATTGCACAGCGGTGCTTGTCACACAGAAATACTGCTGAACTTTTTACACACTACCAGTACTAACCTCAAGTTAGTATTGCTGTGTGCTTAGCTTAATTTAAAACATTAATTTTAGATTTAGTTTATACAAACTTTGGGTAGAAACTTAGGTTTTTAATATTGCTTAATATAGTTTAAGTCTTTTATTTCATTTTATAGCTTATGTCTTAGCTTATTTTTGCTGTCAAAATTAAAAACCCAAAAACAGTACTAGAAACTTCAGGATAGTAAATTTGTTAATTTAGCTTATGGATCTAGATTTTCTATCTTAATTAGATAGATTATAAGTAGTTTTATAAGCCCTTAAAGTTCTAGAGTCTAGTTTAGCCTTTTAAAGCCTTAAGCTCATTTGGAATTTGTGCTCTCTTGCTTATTTTCTGAGTTTGCTTAGTTCATGCTAAATTTTAGTTGTTTAAAAATACTTCTAGCTTTAATTTCTTTTCATTTTTAGAATAAGCACATCATTAGCTTTCTAGATCACTTTTCCTTTTTTAAATTTAAGCTTTATTTGAGCTCACAATCGCTGTTTTTAGTAAAACTTAGGCCCAAACCCTAGTTCGAGCACTTATTATAAGCTCTTTTTTAAGTTTTTTCTTTGAGTATCAGAACATAGTGCTTTTGTTAAAGTGTTCTCCCTAGCTTTCCTTTACAACTTTGCTTCTTGAGTTTTTCATTTTTAAAAGCTCTTAAAATTTCAATGCTTTATTTGGACCTTAGTTTGTGATCTGGGGTAGATTCCTTCAGGTAGATAGGTAACTTTCGAATACAGTAGTTTACTAAGTTAACCCGCCATTAGTCTGTTAGTTTTCCCCCGTTTATCCCTTAGATTTTGTTGCACCATTAGTCCATTGTTAATTTTTATTTAGTTTTTAATTAATAATTAGGGTTAAGGTTGAATTAGTTCGGTTAAACTTTTATAAAAAGATAAAAATTAGGCTTTTATTTTAAGAATTTTCGGCAATTTTTTTTATTATTTTTCTTTATTTAGTGAAATTTTAGTTTGTCTACTTGCTTAATTGTCATTATTTGTTGCTTCTTAATTTCGTAGTAATAGCTTATCCAAAATATCTTTGTTCCATTCAAATCAGAATCCGAACCTAAAACGTGGTTTCAATTTCACTAGTCGTTGGAGAAACGACCCGGGTGATCATACTTACCCGGTTAAACATACGTATTTTATATTATATTATATATATTTTTGAGAGTGAATTTTATCAAGGGTAACTTGGTAATCTTCTTAATTTCTCTTTTAAAAGTATTATATTTTATATATATTATAGGTACGTAAAACTACGAATCACTCACGAGCAAGATTACTGCCTTAACTGCTGAGAATGCCAAACTAAAAACTGAGTTGATTAGCAAAATAAGTAGTGGATCTATAGCATGTGAGAAACCCAAAGTACTTGCTCCAGGAATGTATGCCATTAGTCCTAAGTACATTCCACCACAAAGAAGAGTCAATAGGGCTGTTCCTACCCCTTTGCCTAAGAAACAACAAGTTACCTTTAAGAAACCACCTAGACCTTCAAATAGACCCACACAGAAAACAGTAGTGCAACAAAATTAGAAGCCTAATGTTTCTGTGAATCTGTCTACAAGAACCAAACCTGCCACTGAATCTCGCAAACCTATGCCAAAGAGCCACACTCAGAACCATCGTATCTTGCCCTCGAAAAAAGTGTGAACGCGAGGAGAGCAGCAGATCACAATAGGGAGTTGAATGTTGTTGATCATAATCAGTTTGTGATTCGTTCTTTGAAGTCTGTGAATACCAAAACCCCCCAGGCCAAACATAGTGTGAATCATACTAAGAAGGTTTGGAAAGCAACCAGAAATCATAATGTGAACACTACTAAACCTGAGACAACTGGAAAGGTGTTGGTATGTTAAGGCCTCAGTGGAAACCCACTGGACACATTTTCACGATGATAATAACTGTCCTTTAACTAAAAAGGGTGATAATGGAACCCATTGTTGAGCCTTAAGAACTTACCACGTTAGTTCTAGTTCCAAAGTTACTATGATCTCTAGGTTCCCTGATTGCAAACTTAGTGATCGAAAGGCTGGTTCTAAGGGGATATCTGGTATTTTTGAATGCTAAAGCATTGTATCCTTTGTATATTTGTGTATATTTGAGAAAAAAAACAAAAAAAAATAGTAAACGAAAAAAAATAAAAAAAACTTAGATAAATGGCTTGCAGTTATTTCAGACTGTAACCCGGACTTATCCCAGAGACTTAATGTACGTTTCAGTGCATTATTTCTTCCACAAACAAGAAGTTGTCTAAGACCCAACGAATTTTTCGCATAACCAATATGTTTTAATCAAACCATGGTTCGGGATTTAATAAGTTTAATGTACAACCCCGAATGATAGTGTTTATCCCAATTATTTTCTCGTCAGCTAGTTCAACATCGTAATAATGGTCTAGTGTAGTTGGTGTGATATCAATTAAGGAGCTAAATGCAGTAGACATAAAACTCCTATCGGTACCAGTATCAAATAGGATAGAAGCATAGCGATTGTTTAGAAGGAACGTACCCGTAACGACATTTGAGTTTGGGTTTGCCCCTGATACATTTTAAGTCCATTCTAGATCAAAACCATTCACAAGTTTCATACTTTTGATCGGGGGAGAAAATGTGACTTAAACATGTAAAACGGATAATTAATGATTCGATTGATTCTAAAATGCTAAGTCCTATCCTTGCATGTGCAAAACATCTTTCGATTATCGACGCACATGTGTAGGGGGAGCATAAGTGTTAATATGATCAAAAATGTCAAGGTACCAAAAGTTTGTGTTATACACACGTATCTTGATAAATGACAAAGAATCTTTTGTTTCATGTTCGTGAAAGTGATCTTATGGAATGCTGAAGAAATGAGATGTTGTAACAACAGGGTATTCGTATGAATGCTCATGCCTGGTCTTCGGACTGCGCCCACTAGTGAAGTGGATTTCCATAAATGTACTTGTACAAGTTTGGATTTCCCAAGGCACTTCATATCTTTCGGGATATATTTCAAAACATCATCAGAAGCATTCTGATTTAAACTTTCGTTTGTGCCCCAAACAAATTTTATAAGCACATCGAATGTTTTTCAAATCATTTTTGCCACAGGCCTTCTACGGTACTTAATTGTATTAAGAAGTAAAACGCTGAAAAAGGAATTATACGGTATAGTCAGCAGATAGTAACTGTACTGACTCACTCTTTACCATTCTATTAGTAGAAATACTTATAGTGTGTTAGTCTTCGGACATCTGGTCTAGAGAACGGCGAACATTAGGGAATCTGATACTTAGGTATTAGAGGAACTAGCTTGTCACGTGCCGGAAAACCTGTCAAGAAGGTTCTTTTTGAGCTGGAAAACCTGTCAAGAAGGTTCTTTATTGAATCTATCTGATCACAGGTGCAGTATTCATACTGGCTATGGTATTAGACTCACCATGTTTCTAAACAACAGATGTTGACTACTCACGGAGGCAAAAGATACTACTGGTAAAGAGATATCAAATCCGTTCCTAGCTGATAGTTTGCTAAAAACTATAAGGTTATCATTGCACCTTGTTATTGCAACAAAGCATTGACTAGTCCATAGCAAACGGCTCATGGTAAAGACATATCAAATCCGTTGATAGCTGATAGTTTGCTAAAAACTATATTGTTCATACTCAAAGGTTTGAAGACATCAAGAAAGCTAAGGTAATTGAGCTTCCGCACTCTGAAATTAAGACTCTTCAATATATTAAAGATTTGAAGATTTAAAGAAGATACTATCATAAAGCTTTCTGTTTACAGTAAGTATGAGCATGTCAAACTAAAGTTCAGCATATGGCAAAACCAAGAAAAGATCACATATACTTGAAGCAAATCAGAGATCAAGATCGAACGTTAAAGATTGGATTACTGGTGAAAGCAATATTGAATATCAAGTGATGAACGCGAAGGGGACAGAGAGCTAGTTATATGATTTCAATTATGTACGCTACGAAAGTCCTCACTTAGGGGGAGAATTGTTTTAGTAAACACCAAATTCACAGTCTAACAAGTGAAGCTCGGTCTTGAAGAAAATTGGCATTTCATAGCTCGATAGTTAGTTAATTAATTGTAATGTTTTAATGATGTGACGGGCCAGATCAAAAGCCAGATAAAGACCTTCAAAGGCCTCCTGGTGAGCCTTCTTTAGAGTATAAATACTCTTTGTTTTTCCTCATTCTTAGGTTAGCTAGTCAATTATTATTTTAGTGGTTCTAGCCACCAAATTGTTCTCTTTTAATTTTTCAATCAATCCTTGTTTAATTTAATCTCTTGATTCTACATATCATTGTTAAAGGTTTATATGAATGATCATGGAACCTACAGAAACTCACGGCTCTCACGCTAGCGGCTCAGGTGCAGATGAAGGAACTGGTAGTATACCATGGGTTCCCGATGTACTGACATATGGATCAGATGATGAGCAAATCTCTTGGAAGTCCAGTGGACAGTGATAAAGATGAAGTAGCCTTGAATGATGAAGATGATGACAATGATGATGATGACAATGATGATGATGATGACAATGATGATCATAATGACGATGTTGATAATCAAGACGATGATGGACAGGAATATGATGAACATGATGATGAAGAACAAGGTGATGATGATGAACAAACTGATTCAAACAATGATGGGGATGACTTTGTTCATCCCAAGTTTTCCACTCATGATGAAGAAGATAAAGAAGAAGATAGCTTTAATCCTCAGGTTTAAACACCTTCCCATGTTGAATCCACTGATGATGAAGACATTGAGAAGAATTCAGTTGCATATGTTGAGGGAGATAAGATGAATGAAGAAGAGACAAATGAAGAAGTAGAAGTAGATGCATTATACAAGGACGCGAATGTCAATCTGGAGGGAAGAGATTCTGAAATGACAGATGCTCCACGCACTATCGTTCAAACTACTTAAGTAATAGAAGACACTCATGTGATCATAACTCCGGTCAATCCAGAAGGTCAACAACAGAGTTCTTCTGTGTCATCTGGCTTCGTTTCAAACATGCTCAACCCCAGTCCAGACACAGAAATTGACTCTTTATTTAATCTAAACACTGAGTCAGCTTCACTAGTAGATGTTCTGGTTACTAATTTTGCTGAGCCACCTCTATTATCTGCAACAACTCTTCCTCCACCACCCACTCCTCTCATCACACATCTTGCTACCAAACACCCAGTTCCCACACAACCAACTGTTCCAGCTCCTCACTACAAGTCTTTCCTTAACTTTGGCTCTTTATTCGGATTTGACCATAGACTAAAAACTTTGGAAAACAACTTCTCAGAGTTCAATCAAACGAATCAATTTGCTGCAGCAGTTTCTTCAATTCTAGGCATTGTTGATGCGTACCTTGCCAACAAGATGCATGAAGCCATCAAAACAGTTATTCATTTATAATCCGAAAGACTCAGAGATGAATCCCAAGCTAAAAATACAGACTTCCTCAACAAACTTGATGATGACATTAAGAAAATAATCAAGGATCAAGTCAAGGAACAAGTTAAAGCTCAAGTCTCTAAGATTTTGCCGAAAATTAAGAAGACTGTCAATGAATAACTCAAACCTGAGGTTCTGACTCATTCATCCAATGAATCTAAGATATCTCATGTTGTAGCCACCAACCTATTTGGATTAGAGCTGAAGGAGATTCTCATAGATAAAATGGAGAGCAATAAGTCAATCCACAGATCTGATGAACAAAGGAATCTCTACAAAGCACTGGTTGCGCTTACGAAAGTGACAAGCTCATACTGAAACCTTTGAAATCTGATACTTATTTCGTTTTTTTAAAAGACATTAGAGATGTGAGGATTACAAACGAAGAACCCTCACGCTGGTTCAAAACGAGGGTTCCAAGAGAAGAAGAGTTGGAAAAGAACCAGAGTTGAGTCTACCAGTGCACCAAAGGAAAAGACCTCCAAGACAACTGGCAAGTCAACTGAAGGGTCTAAATCTCATCACAAGTCTGCTGGCAAGTCTGTTCAAGCAAAGGAGCCAATGCACACTGCCAAAGATTTGGAAGAACCCGCACATCAGGAGTTCAAAACAGGAGTTACTAAAGATTAACCTAATGAAGAGACCTTTCAGCATCCTGATTGGTTTCAAAAACCAGCAAAACCTCCTACTCCCGATCGTGATTGGAACAAGACTTTGCCTGATGATCATGGACCTGTTCAACCTTGGCTAAGCTCTTTGGCCCAGATGGAAGATCTGCGTGAGTCATTTAATGAGTTGATGGACACTCCCCTTGACTTCTTAGCATTCGTGATGAACCGGCTTAAAGTTGATCCTCTAACTCCTAAATTATTAGCCGGTCCAACATTCGAGCTGATGAAAGGATCATGTAAGAGTCTGGTAGAACTTGAATATTTCTTTGAAGAAGTCTACAAGGCAACCACTGATAAATTAGACTGGAACAACCCTAAAGGTCAGCAATATCCTCATGATCTACGAAAACCACTACGATTGATACCTAATTCTCGAGGTCGTTATGTCATACCTTTCGATCACTTCATCAACAACGACCTTGCGTATCTAAGTGGTGGTGTCTCAAGCTGAACATTTACAACTTCAGTGACGAAGACCAGGGCTGTAGATTGCGGGCATATCAAATGGATTGAAGATTTGGTCCCTAACACAATGTGGACTCAAGTGCCTATTAGCTACGACAAACATGCACTCTAGGGAATCTCACATTGGGGGCGAAAACAACAACAATTATATGGATTTGCTGCTAACAGGGAACCTGCTCGAGATCTCTACTCCAAATGCAGAATCATTGTTGTCATAAATCTTCAAATAGTCGAATGGCATAATTACAAGCATCTGGATTGGATCACTGTTCGTAGAGATGATGACAAGCTGTACAAATTCAAAGAAGGCGACTTCAATAGGCTTCGCATTCAAGACATAGAAGACATGCTGCTTCTTCTTGTTCAAGGCAAATTGACAAATCTCACTATTAAAGAACGCCTAGCTTTTAATGTCTCCTTGCGAATGTTTACAAGAAACGTTGTCATCCAAAGGCGTGTGGAAGATCTTTAATTAGGTGTCAAAAGTTACCAAAAGAAGCTCAACCTCACAAAGCCAGATATGTACAGATCAGATCTTAAACAAAGGGAAGCTTATACATCATACTCCCATCCCAGAGGTTTCATTTACCAGAACAAAGACAAGAAGAACAGATTGATGCGTATTGATGAACTACACAAGTTTAGTGACGATACACTCAATGATGTTCGGACTGCTCTTGATGATCGTCTAAAGGGAATTCGAACGAAGTATCTGCCTCAGACTATCTGGAGACAAAGTGATAAAGACAAAGCAGGAGCTATGATCCAGGCAATTGATAAATAGCTAAAGACCAGGTGGATTATGCGGAGTTTGGAAAAATTTGTTGGTGGGAGACCGTACGAGGGTGACTTTCGACTGCTGCAAAGGACCATATGATTTATCATATGATGTCCTTATCATAACAGGTCAATCATCGTGAATAATTAAAACTTGTGAATTTGTGTATATGTAGTATAGACATTATGGTAATATTAAGGAGTGCTCGATTACAAAAATTTTCAAGAATTTCTTAGTAAATTTAAAAAATTTCAAATTATTGTACTCAGCACTGTCTTATATACCCTTATAAATGAAGGGGGAGCACTAAAATGTTCCTTATAGATTGTGTGTAACATTTTGTCCCTGAACGTTTACTCAATTGATATACAAAATATCAAGGGATTAACATTTTGGATAAGGGGAGAAAATGTGATTAAACTGCATCTAATTTGTATTGAAATGTGATTGAATAAAATGGACTCAATGCACTCCACACTTAGCATGTACTACGATTACGATGCACATGTTAAGGGGGAGTTTTTAGTGATGATGAAAAACTCTCAAAGTGTAAATCTTTTGATATTTATATCAAACACTTTGATTGAA